>JADRCC010570441.1:0-15051 GCA_019843855.1 Hylomyscus alleni | reverse complement strand
GAAGGAAGGAAGGAAGGAAGGAAGGAAGGAAGGAAGGAAGGAAGGAAGGAAGGAAGGAAGGAAGGAAGGAAGGAAGACAATTCTATTTCAAGAAGGCTGAGTACAGCCCTTGATTGATTATATCCCAAATAGCATGATGTCATTGGTGCCCAGACTACACGTAATCAGGCTCCAGAGGGACACTGTCAACTGTATTAAAGAACTGCCTCTATCAGATCTTCTCTTTGAGTCTCCAGTTCTCCTCTGTAAAGCTTCTACCTGGATGTCAAGTAGTACTTACAGCTAGTGGTTAGCAATTCCCTTCTCTTCCCATCAAATGAACCGCATGGATTGCCCAAATGAACTTAGTTGTATCTGATCCCCGGGTAAAATCAATTACTCCCCACTCTAATTCTATAAGTAGGTCACTTAAGCCAGTGAATGTGTGAGCAAAGAAAATGGGGCTCTTTCAATGAAGTCCAAGATAATAGCTTTAGAAAAAAAGAGAAGAAATGCAAACCACTGTGAAATAGGTTTGTCACCCACAGGTAAGAAAAAAATCTCCACACATGGAAGTACTTAAAACGTGTCTCAGTTTTCACTCACACTTTAAAGAGCCAACACTTTCCTGCCAGTGCTTGCTGGATGCGGTTTGTTTTTGGGAAATGGTAAGAGTGCATGTGTATATGATTTTTAAATTAAAACTGTGAAAAACTGAGTGATTGCTGTCAGCCTGGGGCAGTGATGTGAGCTGAGGACATGCAAAATCTGCCAGGCTCTGATTAATCTCTGGTCTTTTGCAGGGAGAGAGGCTCACGCACAAAAAGAAAGCAATGAATTGGGCTTAGTTGCACAACCAATAAAAGCCTCCATGCCTTGGCCCCGAGCCAGATCTGGAGTCTCCGTCCTTTGCATAGGTGGCCTTGGTTACATGTAGCATGGGAACTTAAATTCACATATATCTAACTGTGACAGAAGCACTGAGGGATGCACACAAAGAAACGCTGCTGCTGCCAAGGACCGGCCTCAGCAGGAAGAGGGGTTCAAGAATGACTCAGAGTCAGTCAGTCATGGGGGATAAGCCGACAACCTTGTGTTCTGCTCCAGACAGGGCTCTCAGGAGTTCTCCAGATAGCTCCGCTTTGCAGAGCTGAGTCTTTTATTTACATATCAAAGCCCAGTCTTTTATTTACATATCAATTCAGTTATTTATTCCAGTCCCTTTTTGTTCAGCGCCCAATCAACATTCCATGACCCCAGCCCCTTGATTCTTAGAAAGAGACAGCAAGCTCATTTTTTTTTTTAACATTGGAAATGAATTCAGAGATCTGCTTGCCTTTTTAAGCAAAGACAATAAGCTAGCTGGGGGAACACCATCCTGACATTACCATTCCCTCCACAGCCTGGCCCCAAACTAGCTCTGTCCCAGGCTGACCTTGAACTCAGGATCTGCCTCCCTTTGTAAGCACAAACAATAAACTTAGCTGGATGGGATCTTGCCCTGAGATTACCACTTCCCAAATCTCTTCATCTCCTTCCTTAAAATCTTTCTAACAAGCTGGCTCATACTGCAGCTGCCTCTGTTCTTTTAGCACCATGAAGCCCCTCATATAATTCATATTGCATCTTTATAGTTTACATAGTTGAGAAATTATATATTTTTGAACTCATGTTTTCAGAGTTCTTTCCCACAGCCTTAAGGGCTGTCCTGAAGGCTGCAGCATTCTACCATTTGGCTGAGACATTAGAGACACCCTTATCTCCCAGACTCATGCTGTCTCTGATTTTCATGGACATTGTGCCCCTGATTATCATTAACCTTAAGTCAGAGAGGATATTGCCTGATAACCTTGACAGAGAGAATATTTCCTGAAGGAGGAACATAGATAATTATATATAATATATATTATATAAATTATTTTATATATAATTATATAAATTATATTATATTAATTATAAATTAAATTATATTAATTATATATTTTATATATAATTATATATAATTACATATCACATATATATTTTATATATAATTATATACAATTATATATAATAATATATAATATATATAATTGTATATAATATATACATGTATATAATATATATTTATTATATATAATTATTATATAATTATATATATTTCTGTTAGTTATACAAATAAGCCTCATACTAAGCAACTGTCAACACTTGTGGAGGCCCACGCCCTGCTGGCTGTTCCTTGGGCCTGAACCATGTCATGCTGTCCCTTCCATGACCATGCAGGACTTAGCACTGGACACACAGAATGCCATAGGTTGGGAGGGGGCAGGATATGCATGTGTTGTGTAGCTATGATCAAAGAGAAAAGTAGGCTAAAGCAAAATCTTACTGGGTTGAGTTTGGGTCCAAGACTCTATAAAATAAAATACATGTATTTATTTGGCATGGCAGTTTCACCAGTGTAAGTGTCACCGAAAGATACCATCACATTACATGATGAGGGTTTGCATAAAACTCCACTCACATGTCTTGCATAGATGTTCTTCCCCAATCTGTACCAAACAACTGAAACTTAACATTTAAAATAGAATTGTGAAAGTAAAGAGAACCACATTCCAGATCCCTGAGTTGTCGCTGAGAAATTTGCTAATTCAAACTCCACTTGTTACAGACAGGGGAGTCCAGAGCCAGCCCTTATCCAAATGATACACTGGAGTGTTCTGGTCTACCTTGAAGTGTGTCTTTGTGTATGTAAGGGTTAAGAATAATTATTATGTCAGCTCATAGCACTTGTATACTTGCTGGAGGCTCCGTTCTTTCTCCATGATGTCATCTTTCCTTCCTCCAAAATGAGTTACCAAGGGCAGTAAATGCCATATTGCAACATAAGCAAACAACAAACTGGGCCATCTTGGCTAAGCAAACTGTATTCGTTTATCTGATTTCCCCAATTCTCACCTAAATAGAAATAAGGAAAAATAAGCAGGAACAAGGACTTTAAAGGATGAGTCTGTGGTTTGGGGGTGGGATTGTACTGAGGAATGAATGCCAGTAGAGGGAGAACAGCCTAGAACATGGTTCAGAAAGGCTGCAATGTGAAGAAGAGTCACATTTCTGACCTCAGAAATGAGAGGGATGAATGACTGAACTTGACGGTGTTCTTTCTCCTAGCTGCCTCTCCCACTCATTCGTATGAGTTTATAAATACATTCACTGTGAAAACGACCTAGACTGGGGTTAGTATGTCTGCCCCACCTCAACAGCCATTCTACAACCCTAATTCTGCCACAAAAAAGTCCATGACTGCTAAGAAACCACGTAGAGATATATCTCATGGCTTTAAGAAACCAGTCCTTTTCTGTGGAAGCCTTGGGATGTAGAAACAATAAGTTTAGTAAGTTTATGATACAACCACACTAGAGAACAGGTCTTGGTCGCCACTTGTCCATATACCCAGAGACAATAGAACCCCAGATGAGAACTTTACCATACAAGTTTATGCTGAATTCTACTGATTTTTCATATTACCCATATGGATATAGCCAAAAAAAAAAAAATCCCCAAATGGTATAGCTACCATATCACTAATTTTACGAACTTTCAGATGTCATTTCATATAGACTAGTTCAATACAGTCTAGTTCTCCCCATGATGGAGAAGGACAAGAGTTCTGTCCTCAGCCAGACAGGAAACCAGCTAGACTGAGGCGAAGCCATTCTTGCACCATCCCCTACCATCCCTTCCAAAAGCAAGAACTCTTTGCCCAGAGGGATTGTAGAACAATCCCTCTATGAAGTATCAGCGACCAGAATAAGGTCACACACCCACCCAGGAACCACCTCTTAGCAAGAGAAATGAGCTGTTTGCAGGATGAAGGGGATTGTCTTCCAGCAGTGCTTCTCACACTGGAGAACAGCATCAGAATCACCCTGAGCCCACACCCTCCTCTCACCTAGCATGACTGAAGCCTTTGGTTTAATCCCAGGACCCAAAACAAAAGTTTGGATTGCTAGCTTCATCCCAGAAGTTCTGCTAAGTGGAGCGGGGGAGTGGGTTGGCCTTCAGGATGCTGATGGTACAGGTACCCGAGGAGGGGCCCAGCTGTGAAAGGACCCACCCTCTCCCCCGGATTTCAAAGAACTGATTTCCTGCCACAGGCTTTAGGTTGTGCACTGTGGTGCACACTTCCGGCTCCTGTGCTCAGAGCTTAGTCATTGCTCTTGGTCAGGGACACTGTTTAACCTACACAGCAGCTGAATGCTGAAGTACTCGGAAAAAGATCTTTGGTAGGAAAGGAAGCAGAAAGACACTCTACTACTGTTTTATGTCTATCTGAGTAGATGGGATTTTTCTTTTAATCTGTTTGGTTAGAAATACTTTTCTAGCCAGACATGATGTGGCACATCTTTAATCCCAGCACTTGGAGGCAGAGGCAGGGGAAATCTCTGAGTTTGAGGCCAGGCTATTCTACAGAGCAAGTTCCAGGACAGACTGGGCTACACAGAGAAGCTCTGCCTACTTTCCTAGGAAGAGAGAGGAAAAAGGAGAGGGAGGGAGGAGGAGGATGGGGAGAGAAGAGGAGGGGAGGAAGGGGAAGGGAGGAGGGGGGGAAGGGGGAGAGGGAGAAAAGAAAAAAATACTTTTGTAGTGCACACTTTCCTATTAAGGAATTTTTTCTCCTTTTTTTTTCTTTTCTTTGAGTTTTTCTTTACATCAAGACTGAAGATATGGGTGGAGCTTCTGTAGGTCAGAGCAAGTGTTCTTACAAAGGTACCAACAACATAGTTAGACTTGTTATAATAAAACTGAGAAAATATTGACTTAAGACTTGGCACCAAAATTTATCTTACAAAGACACGTGCCCCCACTAGAAAACTACTTTGAGAAAGTCTAGAGGGAAAGTTCACCTCTGTGAAGGTCAGTGCCGGGCTTTGAGGGGGAGCTGAATAACCCACAAACAGGACCCCCGTGACACCAGGAGCAGGGAAAGAAAGGGAGAGACACGGGATCTCTGAGAGGGACAAGGAAGGCTGCAGCCTGTGCAAGCCATTCTGTGGTGGTGGAAACTAAATCGCTGAGTTTCAAGTGTGACAGGAGATGGTCCAGACAGCTGACAAGGATGCTGGAGACCAAGGAGGCCGAAGAAACCCTAACTACATCGGTCTGGATGTTTGTCCACCAGATGCCAGTTCCTAGAGAGTGTGAAGACCTCCCCACCAGTGTCGCAAGGCAGTTCCATCCTAGCTGACTCCTACTTGTATAACAAGGCTGTGTGGGGAGAATGTGCTGCAACCTGGTGAGGTCACCAGTCAACCTGAGGCGTGTGGCCTGCTGCAGAGGCTCCAGTCTGGAAGCCTGCAGGGCGGAACATCCGCTGGGTCACAAAAGTCACCAGGGATAGAAGTCACTGAGGGCTAACAGTTCACTGCGTGCTCAGGGGGAACAAATCTGAGAGCCCCTGGGCTGGAGTTCACCTACACAACTAGCCAGAAAAGCTAAATGTGACTTCTTGGGAGAGTTTCCAGTGAGTAAGTAAACACACTGTAATTGCTTTCAGGCAGATTCGCTCCATAGTCACGATCTTCCTACAATCTGAGGAGCTGAGGCTGGTTCAGATGCTATGTAGGCTCCGAAATCATTTGCTTACTACCCAGGAATTAATCTGTAGACCCTCCACTAGTGCAAAACTATCGTTATTATTCCATTCACCCAGGAATTTAACGTATTCTGTCCATTGATTTCTTCTAACATTCTTGTATAGTTCAAACCATGTCTTTTTTTTAAAAAGAGTATTTCCCTTTCTGTTTACAGCCACAATATTATCTTTCCATATTTTCTGTGGCCTATTCTCCTTTTTCATGTCTCAATTGCTGGCAATGCCCAAACGTAAAATCAACTCATACGATGCGTTCTGTGTAACTAGCTGCCTCCTTTACAGATCTGATGGCCAGCCATGTCACAAGACTTCCGTGAAGTATCTCTCAGAAAGCATAATGCTATTACCTTGAAGAAAGCCATTGATTAACTTATTAGGGGGAAAGCATGATGAGAAATGCGTTGGTCATTTAGTCTCATAATCCAAAGTTCAATTGAATTCCATTCTCTTTGTCTCCAAGGAGGCTCATGAGGTAGGGCAGATGTCCATGTCAGCTGACCTTGGTTGCATTTGTCTTCTTGACCCTCAGGGAAGAGGACCTGGCAAAGCAGGACAGAAGTGCCATGGAAGCACTGACCAAATTACAGGACTTCTGAGCTGACTTAAATCTGTTGCAGATTATAACCGTGCAGAGAAAGGTGTTCTGTTGTTTTGTAGCTGTAGCTGCTGAGAACATTTGGCAGAAGGAAGACTCTAGCTTCTTAGCTCCCTCTACTGGACTTTCAACCACGTGTGCTTTTTCTGTGGGGTTCCAGGTTTGGTGCCACACATGAATCGGGTCCACAGCAAAGAGGAAAGTGAGCCTGGGTCACTTCTTAGGGACCCAGGGGCTCCATGTGAAGGAGGATGGTCCTTCCGGTACGAGGGATGGCCAACTGCATCACTCACGCCTACAGAAGTCCTGTTCTCCTTCCACTGTACTCCTCAGCACTCATGTGGGCATCTAAGCTAAGGGGGAGCTCGGCCACCATGTTCTTTCAGTTCCTACCTTCCTGAGGAAACACCTTTCTACGGGGTAAGTCCTCTGTGACTCCCTCCCTCAGACACCACTTCCCCGGCAGTTCCTCTCTGTCCCTCCAGTTCACTGGAAATAGCCAAGCGTGTGTGAAGCCCAGCCCCACTCCACCCCACCCCCACAGGACACAGAGCACCAATAGGAAGACCCCTTTCCTCAACCCCATCCGTCAGGTCTGGGCACCAGCTGACTCGACATAGCCGAAGTCTTCACAGACGACTGCACCCCCACTGCCCTCCCTATTCTGATACCAGTTTGCATCATCAGCACGATGCCTCTCCCCCAAAGGATCTGGGAAAAGACCAAGCAGCGCTAGATGCTCCGGGTGCAATTGAAATCACTCCATTTAAATTAATTTTATAGGGCTTCCTCACAGAGTGGTGAGATGCTGGAGGCATATGTGTCCAGTATCAAGAACAGGGAAGGCCAAATAATTGAGCCAGGAAATTATCTTTAAAAGTAGTATAGGGAGACAAAAAATTTTTTTGAAAGTTTTACAAGAAAAATATTTTCATTAGTAAGAGATCATAATAGTTAATAATAAGGAAGTGGAAAAGAGACTTAACTTCAGGGTGTGTATGTTCAGATCAATCACAAAATCTTAAGCTCTCATATCTAATTTTCAAATATGTTTGTATTTTTTCATGTGTATGAGTGTTCTGTCCACAGGTGTGTCTGCCCAGGACATGCATGCCTGATGCCTGTGGAAGTCAGAAGATGGCATTGGATCCCCTGGAAATGGAGTTACAAACAGAGGGTACTGGGAATTGAACCTGGGAACTTTGAGGAAACAGCCAGTGCTCTTAACTGTCCAATCAAATCTCCAGCCCTTTTAAGTCTTTTTTTTTTAGATGTAAAAGAAGTGTGCATATTAATTCATGTTATTGAGATGTGGGGATGGAATTTGAGACTTTTGTGTGTGTGTGATTTCATAGCGATTTAAAGAGGTTGCCTTTGATTGTACCAAGGCTTTCCACACACGTCTCAGCCTGGCTGCAGACATACCATCCTTCTCCTTGCCTGCTCTCCTCGCTAGCATCTCCTTCTTTCCTGCACTTCAGATTCCCCCCACACCCACATGTCCATCTCTCGGATGACGTTGGTTCCTTATCCCTCCATGGTTACCTGCGTCCTTGAGTAATCTCCTTTGGGTTATTTAGATATTAACACTCTATCTCCCAACTGTGAACTAAAACTCTTCCTTTTAATGGAAACCCAACATCAGCTGTCTGGGGGATACAGGAAAAACTAATCTAAAGTCCTCAGTCCCACATCCTTGAAATCCAAGCCGGCTCTTTCTGATTTCTGTGAATCTCTATTGTTCTCTTGGGGGTGCACACTGGGTCCTGTGTGGACGTGGATTCAGACTCAGCACTGTCTCCCAGGTTCAGTAGGACTTGCTGAAGGTGCAGAGGTTCTTCCCACGGCCCCTCTACCACCTCATGTGCTCCCTCACACTTTCCCCCTCTCTGAGTAGGAGTTTGACTGGCTGTTGGAGCCCAGAGGGATTCTCTACCGTACTCAGCAAAGTGCTCCGGAAGCAGTTAAGGATGACGTCCTCGCAGCAGAGAGAAATGAAAAAGTATATATTTAAGGCTGGAGAGGTGGCTCAGCGGTTAAAAGCATTCTTTGCTATTCTAGCAGACCTGGGTTTGATTCCCAGCACCCACACAACAGTTTGTAACAACCTCTAACTCCTATTCCAGGGGATCCAACATCCTCTTCTGACCTCCACGGACACTGCACTCATAGGTTGTATAGCCATATATGCACCCAAAACACACATAAAAATGAAATATGAATAATTTTTTCTAAGGAAAACAGACATTTAGGTATTCCTTTGGAGAGGGGTAAAGCCGGCACTCTGCGGGTGGCTGATGGCTGAAGGAAGCATCCCTTCTTTTGGAAGGCAGGGCTTCTACAGCTTAGCGAACACTCCTGTAATTACCTCTCTCCCACCATCCACACACTAGACAATGCCCCCTGATTCATTAGAAGCAGTTCAAGGCAATACAAATTTCACCTTTTAAGGATCTACCCTCTTATCCTATCAGGAAATATCCAAAGCATGACCTTTGTATCTTCCATGTTGTTGGAAATTGTTTTCTAGGAACAATCCTCAGCTCTCCATGTAATTCTGAGATCTCTTTAACCCTTTTGTAGTCATTCTGTGAACTACATGTACACACATATGTAGATATAACTGTGATGTGTGTAATGCTTTATCTCAGAGTTAATATTAATATTTAAGATTGGAAGGACAGAATCTGTATTTGCCAACAACCACCCATCAAGGGAAGTCATGACTGTTTAGAAAACTACAGCCAACCAACCCCATGTAGCTTGTAAATTTATTGACTAGTTGTTGGGAGCCGAGCCCTCCTTAATTTGGCCGACTGCTGACCTCAGCTCTGGCAGAGACATCGTGTTTTTTATGACCTAAGAACTAACACTCTCCTTCCGGAGAAGATGTCAAACAAACCCTAAACTTTCTGGGACAATGTGACCTTTTGGCCTGTTGGAGACTCCTGGAGCCATCTTCACAGAGACAGCTTCCTGAGATAAGAAGTCAGAAGATATATTGGACCCCTTATCAATATTTGCCCAGGTGTTCCTTCTCATCCTTCGTTGTAACCAAATTCCCTCCTCAAACCCCCTCCCTTTTCTCTCTCTCTCTCTCTGTGCTTATATTAAGGCCTTGGCCATTATTAAAATTTGAAGCCTTGACAAAAGATCTGCTTGGCTTCCCTCCCTTCTTCTCGCCCATTCTTTCCAAACAGGCTGATGTCCTCCTTGTGCCCACGATAATAACCAAGTTCCTGCTGGATCAGGAAAGCTAGTCATTAAAGTCTGATTTGCAGAAAGAAACAGAAGTGTGTATGTATAGCATGATGTGCTCCTAGTGAGTATGTTGTATTTTGCTTTTTAAGAACAGTGTCCCAGTCCAGTGGGCCTGGGAGAAGAGGGAGGGGGACTGTGAATGGGATATAAAGTGGATAAATAAATTAATTAATAAAAGAAAAAGAATAGTTTCCCAGTCCTGGGAACCAACTGACAAGCTGGCCAACCAACAAGCCCTGCCTGTTTGTTAGGCACTATTCTATTAGACCAGGTGAACCACAGTCAGCCGTCCCCTGACTCAATACTAAGGACTGGTTCAGCCTGGAAATGGAGACTCAGAAGAAAGTGCAAAGTAGCCCAGGCTTTGTTCTCATCTGGCTGGAATGTATTCTTCATAATGAAAGCTCATCATGTTTACGGGAAGCCCTGCTACAGCACTCAAAGTGGAAAGATCTTTCAGTGAAGGACTTCCATAAGAGCCATGAGCCATATGGAGAGAAATGGGTGAAACATGAGTGGTGAACTCATTTCCTGTCCAAATTTGCTCATTGACCAAACCTCTTTTCTGTTAGCCTGGCTTACTAGTCATTAAAATGATAACATCTTGACAATCAGGGGAAGAGCCCAGAGACCATTAAATGCAGCACTCAAATCAGCTGCCGTAGACCACGCTTTCAGTTGGGTTTAAACATAGTGTAGACCCCTTCACTGAGAAAATGAGTGCAGCTTCAAGCACCTCCTTTTGCAGTTCTTTTCAGTTTCTATGGAACCCTGGCTGAGCTGATGTTTCTCCTGCTCTTAGTCTTAGTTTCCTTCCCACCTCTGACTAACTAGCATAAGTAGCCGTGGCTGATGCCAATGGGAGGAAGGCAGGGAGGTTGGTGCTTCTGAAAGCCCTATGACTAACCAGCTCTCCCAGAAATTGACACACCATCCCCCCAGGACCCTGACGATAACACACACCATGATTCTCCCTCTTTTAGGAATAGGAAGAAGATTGCTGAGTTGCAAGACCAGAGAATCTTCTTCCAAATCTAAATTGGTGTGATCCTTGCCTCAATGACCAATTGCCTAGCATGCTCCTCAACTGAAAAGCCAGGAGGCTGGATAAGGTGGGCTCTAAGATGCTTTCCTGGGCAATGGGAGTTGTGTGGCATAAAAACATTTCCATAATCTGACATTTCCAAGGTTTAAACCAGGTAGCAACCCAGCATGCAAAGCAAAAAAATAAAAAATAAAAATAAAAATAAAAGGCTGCCTGTAAATGTCATTGATAAACTCTTGGTTTTCATGCTAGACATATTTCCTTACAAAATTCCCCTTTCCCATTATTTAAAACAATGATATTTCAACTGCAGCTACAGCATCAGCTTGATTATAAACTGTCACATAAAAAACAATTCTAGTTTCTGATGTCCATTCTGCCACATGGCTAGGCAGTAAATGGATTTGTGATATTTCTTCTAATTCATTCAATTAGTAAGTAGAAAATAATGGCTCAAAATTGTTTTGATTGGCCAGTACAATGGCTCAGCAGGGCAGAAGGAGAGGCTTGCCACCAAGCCTGATGATCTAAGTTCAATCCCCAGCAACAACAAGGTGCAAAAAGAGGACTCCAGCAAGTTCTGTCTGACCTCCACACATATGCCATGGCAAAAGTACACATGTATGCACCCAAACACACACACACAAATAAATATTAAAATTTTTCATTGCTTTGTGATACATGAACAATGTAATATTTTCTAACCAATTCCTTTTTTCCCACTTATGGGAATTTCACATGAAAAGGACAAACCCATGCTTTCTTTGCCTCACTGAAGTGCAGCATAGCACCAGCTGGGCTCTGGGAACACAGGAAGGGTCACAACCTAAGATGGAAGGAAAGGACACAGAGCAAATGCTGGAAGGCAGTAGAGTTGTGCTTGGTGGCTGCCATAAATCGGGTTGTACATCAGCACTTTTCCTACCAAATGCACAGTAGCTAAGAAGTTCACGTGGTGGGACAGGGCAGGGCACTCAGGGACAGTTGACCTGGTTGGTTTTTCTGTTACTATGGACAAACATTCTGACCAAAACCAACCTGGGGAGGAGAGGGCTTATTTGGCTTACACTTCTAGGGTGAGCAGGAACTCAAGGCAGAAATGTGGAGGCAGGAACTGAAGCAGAGGCCATGGAGGGATGCTGCCTGTAGGCTCATTCACTGTCTCAGGCTCAGGTAACTTCCTTGTACAGCCCAGAACCACCTGCCTAGAGATGATGCTGCCCACAGTGGGTAGCCCTTCTCCCATCAATCATTAGTCAAGACAATTCCTCACAGACATGGCCACAGGCCCATCTGATCAAGGTGATTTTTCAACTGAGGCTCTCTTCCCCAATGACTCTAGGTGGCAACATCAAGTTGACCGACAATAAAGATACGAATGGCTAACTAGAAGAGCAGGTATGCGTTTTTGTGGCAACAGGGATCCAGGAGCGGGTACGGGAAGAGGCGTCATGTACTGGGGAGACAGACTCCAGAGACAAGCATTGAGGTGTAGATCTACTGTATTGCACAGCGGCAAGTGTTTTTATTCAGGTTTTGAACCAATGGGGAATCAACACGTGCTCTGGAATAACCAACCACCCACTGGCAGTCTGGGGAGGTGCCAGGCCACCAGCACCAGAGTGGACGTCTTTACTCTGAGGATCCACTAGTTTACTAAGATGCTCTGTTTTGTGTCACAGCACATGCCAGTGGACATGAGCACTTCCACTATTAGAGTGTGAAGATGGAAGCCTCCCTCACCGTCCTCTAGGACCCACCCATACCGTCATAACCAGTCGGTGACTCACGTGAGACACTGCCCTTTTTCTGGGAGACCATGACTATAGACAGCTACAGAGAAGGATCACAGAAGACATTCTCTTGCAGGGGATACCACACCATTCTGTGTTTTTACTCACAGTATAAGAATGCTGGTCCTCATGGTCTTGGTAATGTATTTGCTATATTTTAACCATTCCTGATTGTGAGAACTGGAATCTCCTTGAGATTTTAGTTAGCATTCCTGCTGAGGATGTTTTATTGTTCTTGTTAGCCATTTATGTTTTTTCCCTTGGGAGCACTGTGTTTGCCCATATCAACTGTTTCACTGTGACACTTCTGTATTGGGTATAACTTGTTTTGATCATAATCTGCCCACTATTGTCACACCTTAGTTTCTCCTGCTCCTAGACATTGCCAATAGATGCCTGGATTCCACATGTGAGAGAAAGCACGTGATAAGCATCTTTCTGAGTCACTATGATAATCTCCAGTTCCGTCCGTTTTCCCGTATACATCTCGTTCTCTTTGTTTATTGAGTATCTGTTTCACACTCTCTGCACCTGTTTATATGCTGATGGGTACTTAGGATGGCTCCATGTCTTAGTGGTCATGGAGAACAGTGTGCTGATAGGCAACTGCCTCTACGGTCGGCTGACTTTGATTCCAGTATAATAGGAACAGTAAAGCAGGATCATATGGCAGTACAACTTTTAATTGTTTGGAAGCCTCCATACTGATTTTCATCATGACTGCACAAATTTACATCCACATAGGCAGGATTATGTTGCATGCACTTTTGCTCTACCTGCCTTTGCTACAGGAATCAGATCACTCTGCCAAGACCCCACCACTACCACCACCACCACCACCATTCCCTTGGCTTCCCTTGAATCCAAGGATAAAACACACACACACACACACACACACACACACACACACACACACACACACACAGAGTTGTTCCTTTTCAACTTGCCTTCTTGGCACAATTGCTGGGTGCGACTATCTCCCACCAGGAAAAAAACATACCCTTATCAATTTCTTATATCTGTCTCTCCCACCCGCCCTAAACTTCAGTTGCTAAACTCCCTCTGAACACCGGCCTATAGGAGTACCCTGTGTGGTCACTCCATTTTGAGATCTCACATTGTTGCTTGGTTCTTCCCTTTCCAAAGCATGGAGAATTCCATTCTCCTCCCTTGCATTTCCCTAACAGCCTCCAGGGACCGGGAAGTCCTGCTTGTACCTTCCAACCAACAATTGTCCCTTGGCTTTCTTTCCTGACAAATCAAGAACCAATTGGGATCAGGACCTTAACAAGCGAGTACTTTTTTAAAAGTTCTTTACGTATATGATGTATCAATCCCACACTGGGTAAATAGTTGACAAGAGAATTTTCTCCTGTTCTGTGGACTGTCTCTCTAGATACGTGTTTTACACATATCACACACATGTGTGATACAATCGAATTGGTTGGTCCTGACTGTTACTCCCTTCACTGTTGGAATCTTCTTCAGAAAGTTGTTGCCCCTGCTTCTGACTGCAAGTGCTGTACTTGCAGCTTTAAATTCATATTTATACTTAGGACTTTGTTACACTTTTTTATTTATATTTTTAAAAGATTCATTAATTTATTTTATTTATATGAGTACACTGTAGTTGTCTTCAGACATACCAGAAGAGAGAATCAGATCCCATTACAGATGGTTGTGAGACACCATGTGGTTGCTTGCTGGGAACTGAACTCAGGACCTCTGGAAGAATAGTCAGTGCTCTTAACCACTGAACCATCTCTCCAGCCCTTGTTCTACTTTTAATTCAAGCTGAAAAATATGGACCTCTTTTCCTTTTACATGTGTGTGCTTAGTTTTCTCAGCACACACATTCATTAAAAATGCTGTCTTTTATGTAGTGTATATTTTATATACATGTGTGTTTAAAGACATTTATAATATATATAAGTTATATATACATATACATATACATACCTTTCCTTTTAAGACATATTCCTAACTTTTTATTCTTTCTGAGGCTGTTGTGAATGGGATTTTTTTCCAGGTTCCTTTCTCAATAGACTCATGGTTATTATACAAAGAGAGTACAGTGATTTCTTATGTTGATTTTGTATTCTCCTGTTCTGCTGAATTTATCAGATCTGCTGGCATTTTTTGGTATTCTCTAGAGTCATCACACCTTCAAAGGGGAATAATCTGGTCTCTTCTTTCCTTACAGGTCTCATTTCTGATGTTGAAGCAAATCCTTCAGTTCAGTTCCATTCAGTCAGTACCACCATGGCTGTTGACGAGTGCTCTGCACTCAGCCACAGCCTCAGTTGGTTGCTGGTCTGAGGCTTGTTACACGGGGCTTTTCTATGTTAAGATACAACCCCACATGCTCACTTTCTTCGGGACTTTGGCACAAGTTTGTTGAGTTTCCTCAAATGACTTTATTGCTTGCTAAGCTGGTTCTTGATTTGACTTATTACTGCATTATAAATATTGATTTGTACTTATTGAACCAGTCATTCATCCTGGAATGAGACCAACCTGTTCATAGGGTTCAATCTTTTAAGTGTGTTGTCAAATTTTGTTGAGAATTTTTTCATCTATGTTCATCGAGGGAACTGGACTATATTTTCTGTTCCTATCTAGTCTTCGTCTGGTTTGGGCAATGCTGGCTTTGGAGAATGGGTTCAAGGTCATTTTCTCTTTCCACTTTATCGATGGGTTTCAGGAATGTTGGTCACTGATGTAGTAAGCTTTGCCCGCAAAC
>JADRCC010570440.1:11840-22929 GCA_019843855.1 Hylomyscus alleni | reverse complement strand
AGGGAGGAACTCAGAGGAACAGAGGGAGGGGAAACTATAATGAAGGTATATTGTATGAAAAAATGGGTCTATTTTTAATAAAAAGTTAAAAAAGAACAGAGGAAAAAGTATACACTCTTAATCTTCCCTGCTCCCAGTTTCATACTTCCTTCTGCAAGTTCCATCGAACAGAGACCAGTGTTCAAATGCATAAGCCTATTCAAAACACTTATTCAAAACACCACATAATGTACACTAAATAAAAATATTTACAGTGTTCATTATATATACACATTATATAAATCTATTATTTATATAAATGTGTATGACATATGAGAATTCTGAATTCAGAGAATTCAATGACTTGCCAAGTTTCAAAGCAGTCTATAGAGTTTCAATTCAATCCTATACATCTAATTATATATTTCACACGGCGCCCACCATAGCACTCTAACAAGAGCATTCTGTTATAAAATTGCTTTTGTCCTTTGTTGCATAGAAAAATGAGAGTGATTGTGCCTAACTTCAGGGATGCACATCTTCCCTCACAGATATGTAGAAATACCCAGCCCATAAAGAATGCAACAGCAAAGTTGCTCTACTCCCTTCTGCTATTTGTTCAGTATGAGTTCACTGGAGAAACTAACTAAAGACTATCCTGCAGGTAATATTAAGATAAGGCTTATAGCAGGAACATAAGAAGCTGGGTTTTCAAAAATTGCCTTAGATTAATTTTATGATCACAGAAACTAAGAAATGCTCATTAAAGTCTTGCCTTTCAGGGACCATAAAAATTTTCAAGAGCAATGCAAAGATAAGACTTTTCATAATTCTAAAATTTCTATCTCATAGTGAATAAATATACCTTTTGCCTTCATGGCAGTAATGACTAATGAGAGCTCATTATAAAAATAAAAAGAATGAAGCCAGGCAGTGGTGGCACATGCCTTTAATCCCAGCACTTGGGAGGCAGAGGCAGGCAGATTTCTGAGTTCGAGGCCAGTCTGGTCTACAGAGTGAGTTCCAGGACAGTCATGGCTACACAGAGAAACCCTGTCTTGAAAAACCAAAAAAATAAAAAATAAAAAAAATAAAAAGAATGCAGATATGATTCTGCAACTTTCTTTATTAACAGTGTTTGCTGGTGCTTTGTTTCATGACCCCCTTACCCCCTTACACACACACACATACTGGTATCTCTAACATCTTTACTTTCACCTAAATCTCATTTCTTCTTATGTTACTTTCAAAGGAAATAAAATCACCTTGAGGTTTTAGATTAAATATATTCTATATGAACAAAGATTTAGCTATCTTAACTACCTACTTATTATGTAGAATTTTCTTGGTAAAAAATTGATATGCATCTTTTAATGAAGGGTATCAAAATGTTTCTCTCTTAAGTTCAAAATGTAAATTGAGGAAGACAGGGCCAGGATTTTCCTGGTGTCATGCTTGCCATAGTACAATAGAATCTCCCTTCATAAATCCAACATTCACATTGTCATCTCTAGCAATCTATCCTATCGATTGCCATAAATATGAATTCTTCTTCTTCTTTGCTATGGATGGAGGAAAATGACCATTTAATTGGGCTCCTTTTGTTTGCTGGCTTTATTTCAGACATTTAATAGTGTTCTGCCATGAAGTACAATATGCTATATACACTAATGTAAATAATTTTAGGAGCTTTGACATGACTACTTTATAAAAGTGAGTGTCACTATAGTAATGTAACTAACTTACACTTCCACTAGCTTCAAAAGTTCTCTCATACTCTATGTAATCCAGACTCCTCTCTGACCTGTGTCTAAGAAACCATTGGATTATTTTCCATAATATACTTATTTACAAGTTTCAGGGTTAGTTATACATCATATTTTACTCTTATTTACATGGATTTACCTCTTTTGTTTAGGATGGTGACTTTAAGAGTAATTATAGCAATAATCCTATCAATAATCAGGTCTCTAATGTTGCTCAACTTTAACAACAGTTTATTGATACTGTATGTCATATTTAGATTATTTCTATTTTTCAACTTAAGATAATTTTTTACACCTTCACTTACATCCTGCTCACTACCCACTCTAAGTACTCACAATGACTAAACAATGTTCATTTTCTGAGGAAATAGAAGCACCCACGAAAAATAGTGTGTACTTAGTAAATACCTACAAAATGCACATTAGCTTCAGTTCCCAAACTTTGTTCTCCTTGCTTTCACGCAGGCCTCATGCCTTTCCTGTCGTGCAGTCCACTTTCACTCACTTAAGGTCCCACTCGCAGCCATTATTCCCCTTCCTTATTCAACAGTAACATATTACTCCGTGAGACATTTCCCTCCTAGACATCAGCATGCTGGTGAAAATGGAAATTTCCATGCTCTTCCTGAACCCATCTTCCTCTGTTCCTCATCACTACTGTTTATAGCAAACCTTCTCTGTGGGATTGCTCTTCTCTTCCTTCATTGCTGTTCTTATTACTTGACACTCTCCAGTCAGCCCCACAACTAAAATTTCTTTCTGAAAGGATATAAAATGTTTAAAATGGAAAATTTGGGATAATTCTATAATTCATGTCCTGACTTATTTAAGCCTCATTTGATACAGTCAGGAAGTTTATTCTTCATGGAAAACACTCACCTGTTATACTCTAGAACAGAACAATCTCTTGCTTCCATAACTTTACTGGGAACTTGTTTTGATTCTCATTTGAGTACTCTTCTTTCTCTAGAGCTCTGACTATTTGGTTGTCATGACATTCGGCTCCTAGCTCTTAATATTTCTCTTTCAATGCTCCTGTCTGTCTTCTGTCACTTCATTTGACCTGTTATCAGAGGATAGCTTATTTCCCTGGATTTTTTTTTTTTTTAAGATTTATTTATTTATTTATTATATGTAAGTACACTGCAGCTGTCTTCAGACGCACCAGAAGAGGGCGTCAGATCTCATTACGGGTGGTTGTGAGCCACCATGTGGTTGCTGGGATTTGATCTTCCCCATTGAGCCATCTCACCAGCCCCTCCTTGGATGTTATATTGTTCTTTGCAATCGCATGTTCAACAATAACATGCACATGGAAGTCAAACAAACAAATCAAGTTTTTCAGCCCCTCATGTGAATCCTTGTTCATTCTGATGTGAAGATGCTCTCTTCCATATGCTTCCACCACAATAAATAGTATTTATATCCACCTGCCCTCCATTCTAAGATCTAGCCATTGATCTGGTAATTTTTGACAGACCCTGAAGTCTGAGACTCCTAATTTCTGAAGGAGAAATTGGTCAATATATAATTTCATCAATAATATTCTATTGTTCATTGCATTCTTCTCAAGGTAAAGACTGAGGATAATATAGGCTAATCTTAAGACATCTTCAAATATTTTACAGCGTTCTCTTCCTAAAAAAAGATCTCAAATCCTTACATGGTAATGCAAATTCTCTTTTGCTAAACTTACTTTCCATTATCTCATGTAAACTTAGCAATCCTACTAAACATTAAAGAATTTATGCTTTGAATTTTTTCATTTGTCCTGTTTACTTTCTTTTAATCTTTCAAAATCTCTAGCCTGACTCATAACTTTTCTTATAAAAAAAGCTTTATAAGTCTCATTTACTCAGATTAACTCTTTGTTAAACTCTCCTGGCATGTTCTAATTTTCAGTGATAGTATGGTCCTTCCTCTAAACTTTTTGAAAATTCACTTTGTATAACATTCATAAAGAAGTTAATATATTATAACTATTACATACATATCCAAGTTAATTAAAATTTTTCTGAGTTTCTTCATGTAAAATTGCAGCTATTAATTCTCTGAATTCTTTACAGTGTCAAGGACAATTCAGTAGGTTCTATTATATTTTACATGAATGATTCAAGAAAATAGGGTAGCCTTAGACATTACTTTAATCACATGAAAAGGTTTACTTCCATAATAAGGGTGATTATTCTGACTTTGGAGATAACTAGTTGCACTATAGAGCATTGTCCAAGGAGGAAATCTCTTGAGTTTAGGAGCTGTCATTCACTAAAATGAATTGTTTCATAGCTACAGAGAGAATGAAAGTTTAAAAGGGACACTGAAATATCAGACAATTAGCAGCTACAGGAGGTAGTTAAGTCCTTCCTATCAGAAAAAAAAAAAAAAAGACAAATGGTTGGAAATTAAAGCATACAACAGTGGCAGAGGATTCCTGGTGCTAATGTTAAGACCTCTGAGAGATTGGCACTGATTTGCCTGTGGCATCACGCTGTAACCAGTTCTACAACTATTAGTTTAATGCCTCAAAGTTGGAATTTGTTACATCTGTTGAACTTAATGGAGGCAAGAGATGCTTTAGAAATGACAATCAGTCAAACTATTAACCAAAGAGAGAGAGAGAGAGAGAGAGAGAGAGAGAGAGAGAGAGAGAGAGAGAGAGACAGAGACAGAGACAGAGACAGAGACAGAGACAGAGAGAGAGAGACAGACAGAGACAGAGACAGAGACAGAGAGACGGAGATGGAGACGGAGACAGAGAGGCAGAGAGACAGAGAGAGAGAGAGAGAGAGAGAGAGAGAGAGAGAGAGAGAGAGAGACTGACTTGCTTCTTCTTGTTCTTGAGTTTCTAATGTACTTATTGGCAGACATTAAGTAATATTTTAAGACTCTTCCTATTTTCTGATACCAACACACAGGTGTTAGAAGAGACAGAAGGGGAGACACATGGAAGTGTCCAGAAAGTTCTTTGGTACAATAACAACAAAACTTTAAAAATTCACTTTGACTGCTTTTCACTGAATAACATTTGAGACAACACTGGAAGACTTTATGAGTTTTACATTCTCCTGATTTTGGGTTTTGGTTTTTTTTTTATATCCTTTTTTTTAATTGTTTTTGTTTTTGTTGATTATTTTCAATAGGCATCTCTATTTTTCAGCTACTGAATTCTCAAGTGTTCACTAGAGCTCTTCTTCGGAATATTTGCTTACACAGGTGATCTACCAAGGGGAACAAGTGTTAACAACAAATCCCTCTGAAGCTTGTTCAGAAATCCTCTGTTCGAAAGGAAAATATATGAACTAGACTACATTTCTTCACTACTGAACTCCTACATGTCAGCAGGGTTTAGAGAATTATGTTTCATGTCATTACTAAGACAGGAAGATTTATAAACCAAAGAACAAAATGTCCCACTAGAATATATACACATATATATCAACATACATTCATTTACACACATACAGACACACACAGACACACACACACTACTTTGTATCATCTCTGTTTCATTTCAAGTTTATAAACAAAATATGTCATAGCTGAATTACGACTGTTCTGGTTGAACATTGTAACATTTGTTTTTGAGGACTAGATGATTATAGTCCTGAGAACCATAATTAAAGTTTTTCCATTAAATTAAATGCATTGTTAGCTTCAAATTGTTTCAAATGTAAGACTGTGACAAGGGATCACAAAACTCTCAATATCTACTATGAATATGTCCTATGGGAATTAATCTTAAAAGAAATGAAAAGATTTAGATTGTTCCATCTATAGTCTTGGAGGTCTTAATTCTGTGTGTGTGCCTGTGTGTGTGTGTGTGTGTGTGTGTGTGTGTGTGTGTGTGTATGTCTTTTTATAAAATTTTATTTTATTTTAGTCGAGGTCCTGCCTCAGCATGAGGAGAGTCCTGGTAAAGGCAGGAGTGGGAGCAGCAGTAATGACTCAGAGTCAGTAGTAAAGACAAACTCCCTTTTCAAGGGTTCTCTCTTTGCCCAAGGGTTCTCATCATTCTTCCTCTTCTCCCCTATCCCTTCTCCTTTCTCCCTCTTTTGCCTTCTCCTCATTCATTCTTTTGCCTGTTCCTTTTGAGGCCATTTTAACTTTCTATCCTTGATGTCCCCAAGTTCATCCTGGTTAATTAAACTGCAGTCATTGGACTGGAAGGTGCATGTATTGCCTCACAATTCCACACCCAAGGCCCATACATCAACATAGTAAAAGCAATATGCAGCACACCAGCAGCCAACATCAAACTAAATGGAGAGAAACTTGAAGCAATCCCACTAAAATCAGGGACTAGACAAGGCTGCCCACTCTCTCCCTGTCTATTCAATATATTACTTCAAGTTCTAGCTAGAGCAATTATACAACAAAAGGAAGTCAAAGGGATACAAACTGGAAAAGAAGAAGTCAAAATATCACTAATTGCAGATGATTTGGTAGTGTACTTAAGTGACCCCAAAAATTCCACCAGAGAACTTCTAAACCTGATAAACAACTTCAGCAAAGTGGCTGGATATAAAATTAACTCAAAGAAATCAGTAGTCTTTCTCTACTCAAGATAAAAAGGCTAAGAAAGAAATTAGGGAAACAACACCCTTCACAATAGTCACAAATACTATAAAATATCTTGGTGTGACTCCAACCAAGCAAAGTGAAAGATCTGTATGACAAGAACTTCAAGTCTCTGAAGAAAGAAATTGAAGAAGATCTCAGAAGTTTCAAAGATCTCCCATGCTCATGGATTGGCAGGATTAATATAGGAAAAAATGGCCATCTTGCCAAAAGCAATCTATGGATTCAATCCAATCCCCTTCTTGGAATTCACAGGCAGCATGGTATGGTAAGACTATTACTTGCTTCCTATGGAAGGCTTTGTGAGACCTGTGATATCCTGAGAGCTAATCCTCAGGAAAGACGCTTTCAGGGCAGTTTCAGCCCAGGTTGTCTGGGTCCTGTGTCCGAAGTTCATAGTATTTCCAGCAATAGGGATTTACCTTCCATCTCTAAGTTACAGCCATGGGCAATGTTTTGGGAGTCATGTCTGGTGTTGTGGATTTTGTTTCATAGTCTGTGTCTCTTGCAGGAATCCTTGTCAGCCCAGGTGGGTAAACGTCACGTAAACTATGTATGTATGTATGCATAAAGACAAAATGCGTTAAATATAATTATAAGTAAATAGATAATTAGTCCTTATGGCTTTTTTCAAACACCACTATTGTTATTTTATACTCTTGCCCCCCTCTGCTTCTGTATTGATAGGACGTCTCTGTCCCTAATTAAAGCCTCTTCCCCAGTATCTCATTTACCCCATTCCTTCACTTGTATCTGCTGTTTCCCTTTCTGTTGTATCTCCCTTTCCATGTAGGTTTTGTTTGCTTTTACAGCTGAAGATTTGGAGCCAGGAAACACACATGAGAAAACACGTAACAGTATTTCTGGGTATAGGCTATCTTCCTAAATATGGTATTATTTACCTTTGTTCATTTACCTGTATATTTTATGATTCCATTTTCTTTTCATTTGAATAGTATTTAATATTATATATGTATCACATACTCATTCATTCATCGAGTATATCCATGGATGATTTTGTTTTATTTTCATTTCCTGGCTACTATGAATAGAGCAGCAATGAACATGGCTGAATAAACATCTGTGGATTAAGGTGCAGTAGCCTTTAGGCATATGCAAAGGAATGATTTAGCTGTGTCCTATGATAGAATTAACTTTAGTTATTTAGACAATTGTACAGATTGGTTTCCAAAGTGACTATGCAAGTTTGCAATTGCTCTAACAGTGAATGAATTAGAATCTAGCCCCACAACCTCTCTAGCATGTGTTATCAGTTTTATTTATTTATTTTTTGCACATGTTTGCTATTGTGACTGGAATAACAATGACATTTTTTTAATTTGTATTTTCCAATTTCTAGAGCTAGTAAACATTTTAAAATATATTTTCTAGGCATTTGTTGAGTACTTTCTCTTAAGATCACTGCCCAGCTTTGAATGAGACATTTGTTTTTTTCTGACTGACTTTGTTTGTTTTAGTTCTTTGTATATTTTGGTTATTAATCTTCTGTCAGATGTAAGTGCTTCTTATTTACTTGGTTGCTTATTTTATTAGCTATCCAGAATCTCTTTACCTTTATGAAGTTCTACTTGTTGAAGGTTAATTTATTTTCTTTTTATCTTCTTGGTTTTGTTCTCTTTCCTTATTCATTCAGTTAGCACTTCAAGCACATTATTAGAATAAGATCAGGATAGTGGAGATCCAAATTCTTAACTTCAGTGGAATAGCTTCAAGGGTTTTTTTCTATATAGGATGAGGGTGGCTGTTCATTTCTCATATACTGTAACTTTTATTATGTTGCAGTATGTTCTCTCTAGTCTCACCCTCTCTAAGACTCATATCATGAAGGCATGTTGGATTTTATAAAGTACTTTTCCTGTATCTAATTAAACGGTCATGTGATTTTTGTCTTTATTTCCATTTATGTGATTTATTAAAGCTATTTGCATGATTAGGATCAGCCATCTCTCATGTCCAGGATAAATCCAAGTTCACCATGTTGGATAATCTTTTTTATTATCTCTGTACTCTGTTTACAATGATTTGTATTGAGGATTGTGAATGTACTTTTGTCTGAAATATTTGTCTATAGTGCTCTTTTCCTTTGTGTCTTTTCTTGGTTTTAGTATTAGAGTAATACTGTTCATAGATCAAGTTTAGGAGACATAATTTCTTCTGTCCATCCCCCTTCCTTCTCTCTCTCTCTCTCTCTCTCTCTCTCTCTCTCTCTCTCTCTCTCTAATAAGTTAATATGGATTGACCATAATTCTTTAAATGTCAGGTACAATTCTGCTGTGAATCAATATGGACACAAATTTTCTATTTGGAAGTCTTTTTGATTAGCATTTCAATTTTCTCAGTTGTTATGATTCTATTTTGTTTCTGAATCTCTTTGAGTTTACTTTTGACAGTTTGACAAAGTCTAAAATTGTCTCTACTTCATTTAGATTTTATAATTTAACTGAGTATAGATTTAATGGAAAATATTTTCTTATAATATTCAGAATTTCTTTGGTGTCTAGTAATTTTCTGTTTATTTTTGATTCTGCTAATTTAGTCATTTGTTTCTTTCTGTTATTTGGGCTAAGACTCTATTGATATTGTTTATGTATAGTGTAAATTTCAGTCTCTAACTATTTATGATATATACTAATATGGCTGATTTTTATATATTTAGCTTGTACATTAAACATGATTTCAATGATTTAGTGAAATTAACTATATGCTACATATTATTATTCATATAGTCCATTATATCAAGCATTAATAAAAGTATTTAACAGCTTTCATTCAGGCCCAGTTGTTTTTTACTTAACTTTACTTATGAGATCCTCCAAACTCACTTATTTTTGGCAATAGTTGGAAAGTAAGTACAGTATTGTATCATTGATATGTTCTCTGTTGCTCATCTGCATCTTTGAAATTCTCATCCATTCCTAGTTCAAGACCTTTGGGTTTTCTTAATCTTCTTTTTAAAAAGGATAACTTATAGTGTTTTTCTTTCTTCGTTTGTTTGTTTTTCATGGTTTGGAAAAATTAAGGTGATCACAGTCCAGAAAGACCACTTTAGATTGACCAAAATTCCATTTTGCTGGCAAGGCAGAAACAATTTTATGAATATTTTACAGTAGCAGAACAAACAAAATCAAGATACTTTTCAAATGTGTGGTAGAAACATCAAAGAACCTGGTTGCAGGAAAAATATGAGAACTCTATTATAGTGCTTAGATGCCCTCTGAGAACATTTCCAGCCCTTTGAATGGTGGAACTAGGATTTGTTATGTAAATACATTCAAAAGGTACTTGACTAGTTAGTCCCAGGATGTTAGATGTTAGGAACAACTCTATCTCTTGGTAGCAAGAAGTCTCATATAAAGGTAAGGAAAGGATAGCCATTTAATGAGCTAAAGATAGGCCAGGCTAAATTGTGAATACGTTCTGGAGGTATATTATTTCAATCATTCTGCAACTCTGTGGTGATAATACCCAGTGCATGTAATTCTATTGTGAGAGTCCATGTTGCTGTATCTTCTCCTGTCTAAAGAATTTCCTTTAATGTTTATTATACTGTGTTGTGGTTGATTGGTGGTGGTGGTTATAGTGGTGGCAGTGGCAGTGATGGTGGTGTGTATGAGTGTTAGGGAGCGTGTTTTACACAGCTGAAGAATACTTCATTTTGAATTAAAATTTCCAAGACTCTTTTTTACCTCTACATAATATAAAATTAAAAATAGTATTGATCTTATTGCTTTTTTCTAGTATTTAAAAATTTTAAATATATTCTGACCACTTTTCTGACACATAAACACTTATATATGCATATATATGTATATATGTTATTTATTGTAATATATACCCAACAAGGGCTTTATGAATATGTCCAGAATTTTTCTATGTGTACTTCTCTGTTTCTAGGACTTTAGTCCTTCAATGCACAGAAAAATAATGGGCTTACATTTCAGAATGAGCAAGAATAAGGTTGGGAGTGTACAAAAGGGAAAGTCATTGAATTTATAGTACCGTCACATTGCATTTATTTGTTGATTGATTGATTATTGATTTAAGTTTGATTGCATTATGATGAGAAAAGATACATGATTTCAATTTATCTGAATTTGTTAACATTTAAAAACATATTTTAAGTAAATAGAATTAAATCACATTCTTGTTTCCCTTTTGTACCCCAACTCCTCCCAGAGACTCCTCCTTCAATGCCTACAATACCTATTTTTTGTCATATTCTTTAAAATTTATAAAATATTATAATAATAAAAATTATAAAACTTTATAAAAATTATAAAGTATTATAAAAGTTGTTTGATATAAAACAACAATCAATTTAGCAGTCTTATGTAGATCTTTGTCTACAGCAATACTGAAAATACATACTTTTTTCTCAATATAAATTTTAAGTATCTCCAAACATATTAACTGTATATTTTAAAATAATACATCACTACTAGTAGTTTCTTAAATGAACATAAATATATAGTCTTTTTGTTTGTTTGTTTGCTTGTTTTGTATTTTATAGAGTTTAAAATCTTGGCTCTTACTGTGGTACAAGCCCAAAATAAGAACAATTTTTAGACATTGGATTTCATTGTAGTAAGGCTGTACTTCAATGACTCTCACATCACCAAAGGATTTTACCTCCATTGTAGCTAAGCTGAGAATTGACAGTTCTGCTGCACCAAGGAATGACTTGTAGGCACGATTTTTGGATACAGACTTCCTGCTATGGTCAAAGCTATTTGACTTGAGTGAGT
>JADRCC010570440.1:0-11830 GCA_019843855.1 Hylomyscus alleni | reverse complement strand
TAAGATAATTTGGAAAAGAATTCATCTCAGAGAAAGAGTAACTTATAAAGTCCTCTTCTTCAAACTTGATACAGAGTTACAAACTTCAAGCAAAGCATTCAGTCACACTCTTGTTGTTCTCTTACAAGCCACTTCCCAGTTTCTTTTGTCTGTATAAATACTTTTGAAATATGTAAGCTGTTATGAAAACAATAGTATTGTGTAAAAATATGAAATAAACAATACTACTAATAGAGAGGATAAGATAGGAGAAGCAAGATCTCAAGGCCATTATTTTGTACACAGCAAGACACTGTCATGTACAAACAAGTAGAAAGTATATATGGATTGTACAATATTAGACCTACTTCTCCAATTACCAAATTAGAGAGACCATTGGATGACAGTCAACAAATTTCTAATTCCTCATATCTTTGAATTTCAATCAAGAGGATTTGTTGGTAATATTAATTTTCATATTAATATATTAAGAAAAAGTAATTGTTACTTCTGGTTGTTTTTGTTGTAAGAGGTGGAATTAGGTTTTGTGGTTTGTTGAAAGATTACTTTCTTGCTTCTTCTAGGGTGTAGTTTTGCTCCTTATGTTGGTGTTTTCCATTTATTATCCTTTGTAGGGCTGGATTTGTGGAAGGATATTGTGTAAACTTTGTTTTGTCATGGAATATCTTGTTTTCTCCATCTATGGAAATTGAGAGTTTTGCTGGGTATAGTAGCCTGGGCTGTCATATGTGTTCTTGTAGGGTCTGTAAGATATCTGCCCAGGATTTTCTAGCTTTCATAGTCTCTGGCGAGAAGTCTGGTGTAATTCTGATAGGCCTGCCTTTATATGTCACTTGACCTTTTTCCCTTACTGCTTTTAGAATTCTTTGTTTTGTTCATTTGGTATTTTTATTATTATGTGACGGGAGGAATTTCTTTTCTGGTCCAGTCTATTTGGAGTTCTGTAGGCTTCTTGTATGTTCATGGGTATCTCTTTCTTTAGGTTAAGGAAGTTTTCTTCTATAATTTTGTTAAAGATATTTACTGGCCCATTACATTGGGAGTCTTCACTCTCTTCTATACCTATTATCCTTAGGTTTGGTCTTCTCATTGTGTCCTGGATTTCCTGAATGTTTTGGGTTAGGAGCTTTTTGCTTTTTGCATTTTTTTTGACTGTTGTGTTAATGTTTTCTGTGGTGTCTTCTGCCCCTGAGATTCTGTCTTCTATTTCTTGTATTCTGTTGGTGATGCTTGCATCTATGACTCCTGATCATCTTTCCTAGGTTTTTTTATCTCCAGGGTTGTCTCTCTTTCTGATTTCTTCATTGTTTCTATTTCCATTTTTAGATTCTGGATGGTTTTGTTCATTTCCTTTACCTGTTTGATTGTGTTTTCCTGTAGTTCTTTAAGGGATTTTTGTGTTTCCTCTTTAAGGGCTTCTAGCTGTTTAGCTGTGTTCTCCTGTATTTCTTTGAGGGTGCTATTTATATCTTTCTTAAAGTCCTGTATCATCGTCATGAAAAGGGATTTTAGATCTGAATCTTGCTTTTCCAGTGTGATGGTGTGTCTAGGACTTGCTATGGTGGGAGTATTGGGTTCTGATGATGCCAAGTAACCTTGGTTTGTGTTGTTTATTTTCTTATGCTTGCCCCCTGCCATCTGGTTATGTATACATTATGGAATTGTATACTGTCTTAAAGAAACAAAATTGTGAAACTTGTAGGGAAATTGATGACACTAGAAAATATCTAACTGAGGTAACCCGAATATAGAAAAACAAATGGCATGTGTTTTCTGTTATTTCTGGATACTCATTCTGAATTTTCAGAGTTGATTATATAGCCTGATATTGTCATAGTAGTGTAGAAAATCAAGAGACTAAGTAGTGATGGAGATAATGAGTTGAAAAGAAGGGTAATACACCATTCCAGTGAGTGATATGTCTTTTATTATCTAAGGTATGTTTGATTGTTCAAGTATTGATATATAGCAGTATCAAAAATTTTTTCAATACTTTGATGTGAAGATACTTAATCAGAAAGAACACAATGTTCAAGTGAAAATACTTAAGCCTCTGCTGTTTCTGTGTCTGCATTCTTATGGCATCATAACACACATGGAGTCACAGAAAATAAAAGAAAGAAAAAAAGAAAAAAGAAAAAGAAAAAAAATCCTTTCCGATCACATTAATTAAGGGCCAGACATTGCCAGGTAAAGTTTTGTAAGAACAGAAAATTTCCTTCACATGTATGCCAATAGAATGACATTTAGTATAGATTCGGTGCTTTAAAATGTTTTTGTGTTTATACAGTATATTGCCAAAACATCCCAATAAACCCCTGGTGATGATAGAACATCTTACTCTCTCTATCTTTGTTTTTATATAATGCAAAATATCTTAATTTATAATATTTAAAGCATTCCCAGTCTCATTGTATGTGTCATATATTAACTTAAAAACACATTTTTATCATGGCATGGTGTTCTTTGCATTGAGATCCATAAAATTTAAATTCATGGGAAACTGTTGGGGTTAAAGTTTATTTATACTTGGCTATAATAATAAAGAATGGCCATGATACTCTACTGTAAGAATAACTGACTTTTATTCATTAAAACATCAAGATATTCTTTTGGGAATTTTGGGTATTGTATATTACGTATATTTCCAGTTTTCAAGGTAAATTACATCTTTATCTCTCCAAAGCATTGAATTAATATATAGCCATAGAAGATAAGCACATAAGAATAAAATTTTCATTTTCTATGTAAGAAGTACACATACAATGGTCAATTCTTCTCAACAAACATGCAAAGATGTGTAGGAGAAAGGAAAGAACATATAATTTCACCTTGGAGAACTAATTACAGTTATATTAAATACAAAAACAAACCATTGACCTTGGAAAATAAATTTCTATTTTTATTATAACATAACTGTTAGAAAGTGACAAAATGTGCTTTGTATTTAATTAAAAAATCACAATGTTCATTATGAACAAATGTAAAATGGGAAGGTTATATAACATTAAATTATTGGTATTTTTCATAATTAAATATTACCCTTCAAGAAATTAACATATACTTTGATTGTATTCTCATTAGTTTTAAAGCTATATTTGTATATACTAGGGTAACTGGGCCATAGCATGCTAGTACTTTGCCTCACTTAGAAATTCTTGTGGAATTTCTTGCAAAAATTCTTCTTTATATCAATATTAGTAGAATGATTTCATAATGTAATCTAGTAGTATTTCTAGTACATTTTTTCTAATTCTCAATATGAATAGGAATAACTTTGCAGGTATAAAATTTTAAGTTACAGTCAATTTTAATTTTTATTTGGATATTTATTCTTCATAAGATTGGCAGCACATAGTTTTTTTGGTTTGTTTATTACTGGTTTTTTTGTATGAATTTCTTGACAATTAAAATTATTCATTTTTAATTTTATTTCATTTTAGTGCTAATTTTGTTATTTTTTGGCATTTTAAACTTTTGTACTATATTTATATCATTTCAAACTTATACACTCCTCCTTCCAGCTAAACTCCTGTCTGACCCCCTACTCCATTTCTTCTTTATGACTTCTTCTTTTTAAATTATTATTCACACACACACACACACACACACACATACACACACACACACACTCTATAGCCATGATCTTTTCTACCCAGCATCTCTGTCCCCAGAATAGCAACTATGAGACTTATTTATGAATAAATGCTTAGGTCCTAGGCTTTGGCTCATTCCCTAACTAGCTCATATCTTATATACCTATATATATTCTATTCTATGTCTGCCACATGGCTAGTTACCTTTCCTCAGTTTCATGCATCTGTCTGCTGTAAGCACAGGGGGAAATCTCCTGCCTCTGATAAACTCCCAGAGTTCCTCTTTCTTTGATAGATGTCACATCTTCTTCTATTTCCTGACTCAGTGCCACACTGTACATGAGAGATTCTTCTATACTTCCTTGTTGCTGAGATTACAAGCATGTGCTGCCATACTCATTTTTTTCTGTGCTGGAGATTTAGCCAGGGATTTATGCATGCTAAACAGTAACTCTTCTATATGAGCTACCTCTACAGCCCCAAACTAGAATTTCTGGTTAGTTCTTTAGTTTCAGATTTTTGTTAATTTGGATATTTTCTCTGACAAGTGGATATTAGCTGTAAAATAAAAACTAATCATGCTAGAATCCACAGACTCAGGAAGGCTAAGTAACAAGGAGGACTCAAATGAGGATGCATGAATTTCCCTGGAAAGGGGAAATAGAATAGATATCTCAGGTAAACTGTGAAATGTGGGAACAAGAACAGGAAGGATCAGGTAGGATAAGATGAAGGCAGAGAATACTGGGAGACACGACTGAAAGTGGGAGTCATTTCAGGAGAAGGTAAAAAATCTATTGCAATGGAAACTCCCAGGAAGCTATAAGACCTAATACTCTTAGTAAGGATCTTAAGGGATACGGAGCCTGAAGGCAGTCATCTCTTGTAACTTGGCAGGGCTTCCAGAGAAGGGATTAGGATATCAACCCAGTCACACAAACTTCAACCTACAATTTGTCCTTCCTGCAAGGTGCACTACGGTAAAGGTGGTGCAGAAATTATGGTCGTGGTCAACCAATGACTGGACTAGCTACAGACCCATGCCATGATAGGGGGCCCATCCTTGGCACTGCCTAGAGGGCCACGAACTAGGATAGAATCAAACACAACACAACAAGAAATAAAATCAAAGAGGGAAAAAAAAGAAAGGAAGGAAGGAAGGAAGGAAGGAAGGAAGGAAGGAAGGAAGGAAGGAAGGAAGGAAGGAAGGAAGGAAGAATAAAATAGCCAAAGAAATGCTTCTTAATGTTGTTTTGATATACTCGAATACAGAAGCCTGGCATAGTTGTCATCAGAGAGACTTCATCTAGACATTGATGGAAACAGATGCGGAGACCCACAACCAAATCCTAGATGGAGTTCAGGGAATCCTGTGGAAGACTGGGAGGAAGAATTATAGGAGCCAGTGGGATCAAGGGCACTACAAGAATATCCACAACATCAACTAACCTGGGCTCAGAGGGGCTCAGAGGGGCTCACATGGACTGAATCGACTATTAGGAAGCATGCATCGGTCTGGCTATATGTTATGGTTGTGTAGCTTGATCTTGTGAGACTCCTAAAAGTGGGAGTGAGGCTTTCTCTCACACTTTTGCCTGCTTTGGCGACCTATTTCCACCTACTGGCTTCCTTGTCCAGCCTTAAGGTGAGAGAAAGTACATGGTTGTTGTTGTTGTTTTCTTTTCAGTTTATTTTCAGTCTTGCTACATCTATATTAAAGCAGAGATCCCTTGTTTCTTTATATTAAGGTTTTTATTCCCTCCTGGAATCTTTACTTTAACCTTCCCTCCTTTTCCAACATCATTCAAACACCTGCCTCATTTGAATTCTCCAGTAATTCTCATGTCATAGTACAAATCAATACAAATTATAAACTGATCTAGATATGACATTATGGGAAGATCAATTGATAAGTTTTTCAAATTTTGTTTGAAATTATTGACAAATAATATGTAATCGAAATATAATATATTAAACTGATAATAGACTCATAGGCTCATATTTTCAATGTTGTTCTATAATTGGCCAATGAGATATGTTCATATATAACAGGGATTTTATATCTTATAGTAAGTGTTTTATATCTGTAGTAAGTGTTTCTATATCAAGGATACAGGTTACTTATTTTTTTACTTATAAATGAATAATAATAAAGGTGACTTTACATGTGTCTATCATACCTTCCTCTTGCAGTTGTCCATCCAACCCAAAAGCTGTTGGTTATAACTGATAGCTGATCATGACATGTCATTTCATTTCTTTATTGTTAAATTATTGCTAGTTTTCTTATTCCCTATATTGCCATTTTTCTATTAGACTCTTAGTCCTTTCAGTAGTATGAAGTTGTCCTTGTGAATCATATATGATACATATTAGAATTTTTATCAACTGTAAGTTATTTGAATACAGTCTTTCTAAACTGTGTTGATTTCAAGTGCCTCCTGCTGTGCTTGTTGATTTTTAACTGCCTGGTTGCTTCACCTTAGAATCTCTGGGAAAAAAAATCCATTAATCGGGTTTATCTATGGGCATTTCTGTAGGGGAGTGTTTGACTATTGAATGATGTAGGAAGATCAAGCGCACTGTAAGCAGAGCTATTCCCTATGAGACAATATGTAAAACAGAAGAACACTATGAGCAGCAAGCAAGCAGCTTGAGAGAGTTCATTTTATCTATGATTTCGTCTGTAACTGTGATGTAACCAGTGTTAGCTTGGAACTGTTGTAACTGGAACTTCTCTGCTATAATGGAGTACAATCTGGAGTTACAGACAAATTTTTCCTATACTGTTTCAAGTTTGCAGGGTATGATTGCAGCAACATAAATGAAACAAGAACATCTTCTATTCAAGAGTTGGGCTTAAAGAAATGCATTCAAATATATCAATGTTTTCTTTTATGGCTGGCTATTGTATTGTATTTTTTTGTTTTTGTTTTGTTGTTGCTGTTGTTTTTTCTTTTAGGTCATTGATTTGAAATGAGGTCTAAGATTTCTTTATTTAAGAACTTTAAAAAGTTTTCATCTTTATTTTATCTGGATTTAAATTATGACAGGAAGATCAATGCAGAGTCCTCATTTTATTTTCCTCCTGTGAGAATCTTCTAAGCCTGAATTAGTTCATAATTATTCTACCTTTCATCTTTGAATCCAGTTTGAACTTGGGAATTTATGAAGTGTTCATATATTCTGGATATTTCAAATTGATATACTATGAAAAATAACTAGTTCCTGGTGGTAATTATTTTGTGTTGATTTAGTGACAATCATTTTATAATTTTTCAAGTCTGACAAAGTATATGCTTTATTATCTAATCTTTTCAGAGCTGTGTTTGTTTGTGGGAAATTGTTGAATTGAAGCTTAAACTGTAACATCATTTTTATCCTTTTTTCTCAGTTCTGGGTGAACTATAATTATTATATTGTCTGCAGATATCATAAATCACCAGCAATGAGCCAAAGGAATATATTATAAATTTGAGTCCATATCTCCAATATTTACTTTGAACAGGCTGTTTCTTTGGGACCCTCCAAGGGGAAAGCGTTCTCTATCGCTGCCATAGCTTTCTGTGGCTCAGGATTCCCTGACGTGGTAGTCATTGTCGTGTTCACTTGGGTTTTACATCTTTTCCTTCTCTGCATCTTTGCAAGGCAAATTCCTCCCTCCTTTTTTTTTTAAACACAAAAATTCAATTCTTTGATTTCAGCCCTCTAAAAATCCAGAAGGGTTTAATTGTGAGATCACTAATAACATTTCCCAAGACTTTATATCCAAATAAGTTCACATTCACTAGCACCTAGGGATTGGGACTTGATTATATATTTTCAGCAATAAATGTTCAACAATTATGTTCATTTAAATTACAGCTGAATTAAAGTCAATCTACCTGAAAATATAGTACAACTTCCTCTTAGTTGAAATAATTTCACACACTGAAATTTTACCCATTCTCTTAAGATAGTCCAGATCTTACTAATTTTGTCTTGAATATTTTTAATTGTTAATTTTCTAAAGATTTATTTATTTATTTTACATGTATGAGTACACTGTAGCTGTCTTCAGACACACCAGAAGAGGACATTAGATCTCATTACAAATGGTTGTGAGCCACCACGTGGTTGCTGGGAATTGAACTCAGGAACTCTGGAAGATCAGTTGGTGCTCTTAACGGTTGAACCATCTCTCCAGCCCCCTTAATTGTTAATTTCTTGAAAACATGTAATGTTGTTCACTGTAATTATGTTTAAAAGTACAGCTCCATTCTGGAAATTATAGTTACCTTGTTAGATATTTTCATATTGTTAAAGGAAGAATTTTTGTTATGTTTTAATGATGTTTAAATGATGTTCAAAGTTTAAATGTTCAAAGTTTAAATGATGATATTTTATATTTATTTTGATAAATGTTCAAATTTTATTCTCTTTAACTCATACACTGTGATTCTATTGTATCAATAGTAGCGATAGTAGCATAAGTTCATGTGTACATATGTAGATAAAGATAGTAAATTAACTAAGTTAGCGTATGTGTGCATGTGTATGTTTTTCATGTCTGTTCACTGAAATGTTTTAAAAGTTGGACACCCAAGTAGCCAGGAGTTATTCCAGTACCATATCTTTGAAGATTGTCTGGACTTGGGACAAGAAAATTACAAGGTGATCCTTTAACACTGGGTAGTTTCAGGAAATAAATGCTAAATAAAATATAGGTTAAGAGATTTGAAGCAGACTGGCGTGGCTTGAAGGTTACCAGAGACCAAAGCAGAAATGGTCTGAACAACACAGGAAGATTCTTTGGATAAAATTCCAAAACTAAAATAACAGTCTATCAATATATTATGATACAAGTAAAAAACTGCTTAAAAACTAAGAAGAAACAAATCTTCACAAAGACATAAACATAATCAATATAGAAAAACAATTTAAATATGAATTATACTTAATTTAAACAAGGCCCGTTAATGAATTCCACAACTACTAGGAAAGATTTAAAGGAAGCAGAATGTTGGACTACTCATTGAGTTTCTATTTAAAATCATTATTGATTACAGTACAATTTTGTTATGAATACAAGTTATTTTGTCCTCCCTTCAGAAAGAGGTGATTAGTTTTCCTCATCTACAAGATGGACCATAGTTAGTGATGTTCTTCAAATGAATGTGATATAGAAAGGGGAAAAGAATAACCCCACAGGAGGGAAATCAAGTACATAATTACTGACTTAGTCATTTGTTCAACATCATCAGCCATCAATAAAGCATGTGACTATCACAAGCTTCCACATAGGGTGTGGAAAGAAGGGAATACTGATGCCTTGACATTTTCCCTAGAAATTAATAATTTGACTGTAGTCATTATAAAACACCAGACAAGGCCAAGTTGAAAGACATGCTATATAATACAGTCTCCATACCTCAAAAGAATCAAAGTCTTTTGTGTTATTAAAAAAAGCAATGTTAAATGGAACAATGACCTTGATTTAAAAACTAAAACACTGAAATGCACTCTTCTAGGTTTGAGTAGTCAAGGACTTTTTTAAAAAGATCAGTAGTAGAAAGACAGAACATCAAGTAGAGGGGTGGGGATACCATCCCATTCAAAGACTCTGACCCAGAAATATTCCTTTCGGAAAGAACGGCAGGGACTTTCCAAAAGAAGAGACTGAGTGAAGGCAGTCCAGTGACAGGCCCAACTTAGGATCCATTTCAAGGGGAGGCTCCAATGCCTGACTGATGCTATGGTGTGCTTACAGGCAGGAGTCTAGCGTGCCTGCCTTCTGAGAGGCCTAAGGAGCAGCTGACTGAGACAGATGCAGATGCTTTCACCCAACCAATGGACTGAAGATGAGGACCCCTGTGGATGAATTAAGGAAAGGCTGAAAGAAGCTGAGGAGGAGGGAGACCACAGAGGAAGACCAGCAGTCTCAACTAACCCAGACACTTGAGATCTCTCAGACACTGAGCCACCAGTCAGGCAGCATACACTACCTGGTACAAGGCCCCTGACACAGATAGTGCAGAGCACTGCCTGGTCTGGCCTCAGTGGGAGAAGATGCGCCTAACCCTCTATATATTTGAGACTCCAGGGAGGGGGAAGGCCTGATCGGATTGGGGGGGGGGGGGGGGATCCTTTTGGAGGCAGGGTTGGGGGATGAGAAATGGGATGAGGAACTGTGGGAGGGCAAACCGAGGGTGAGGCAAAGACTAGACTGTTTAAAAAATAAAAGTAATAAAAACAAACAAACAAACAAAATAAAACAAAACCAGCTGTAAGTATCTGCATTTGTCTCAGTCAGCTGCTGGTAGAGCAACCATTGGACTGAGGTCAGGGACCCTTATGAAAGAGTTAGGGGAAGGAGTGAAGGAGATAAAGCTGATGGCACCTCACAGAAATACCAACATTGTCAACTAAACTGAACCCCTGGGAGCTCCCAGCAACTAAACTACCAACCAAAGAGCATACAGGTGCTGAAACCCTTGGCACACATGTAGCAGAGGACTGCCTTATCTGGCCTCAGAGAGAAAGGATGGAACTAATCCTGTAGAGTCTTGATGCCCCAGGAAAGGGAGGTGTTGGAGGGAGAGGGGGGCAACCTCTAAAAAGAGGGGGTGGGTTGAAGAACTCTGAAAGGGTGAATCATGAGGGGGCAACATTTGTGTTGTAAATAAATAAAATAATTAATTAAATACAAAACAAAGAATAGCAACAGCACAGGAACTTTTCCAAATTGCCAACAGTTGTGACTTCTCAGAAATAAAGATTTTTGTCATCAAAGGAAATAATCAGAAGAGCTTACAGAGTGGGAAAATTTTCTTCACAGCTACACTTCAGACTAGGGGTTACTGTTCAGAATTTACAAAGAACCACACAAATGAAAAACCAAAGAAATAAACCTGCCAGTAACAAATGAGCAAGTTGACTCTTTTCAAATAAATAAGGAAATACAATTGGCCAATAGCTAATTTTAGAAAATGTTTAGTATCCTAGCCATCAGGGCAATCGCATTAAAATGACTTTGAGGTAAAAACTTACTCTGGTTAGAGAGTTTTTAATTCAACAAGTTTTGCAAGTATTAGAGAGGAAGTAGAAGATAAAAATTCTTTCTCACTGTTGGTAGGGGTGCAAATTAATACAGCCATTTCATTAAACAGTCTGGGGAGTTCTCAAAGTATTAAAAATAGAATTAGCATTCGACTTGACAATTTAACTCTTAGTCATATACCCAGAAAAATTAAGACCCTATCATAGAGACATTTGTACAGCATGTTTATTACTGCTTTATTCTGTATAGTAAAAATTGTAATGAACCTAGTTGATGGATATAATGAGGGACTTGTTATATATAGGAAATGAGTTACTATTTAGCATTGAAGAAAAATAAAATTTTAAATTCTGTAAGAAAATTAAAGTTAAGCAATCTCAGAAGGAATGGAAAACCTTGCGTTCTCACTTAAACGCAGAACCTAGTGTATTAGTTAGGGTTTTACTCCTGTGAACAGATACCATGACCAAGGCAACTCTTACAAGGACATTTAATTGAGGCTGGCTTACAGGTTCAGAAATTCAATCCATTATCATCAAGGTGTGAACATGACTACATCCAGGAAGGCATGGTGCAGGAGGAGCTGAGAGTTCTACATCTTCATCTGAAGGCTGATAGCAGAATATTGACTTCCAGGCAGCTAGGATGAGGATATTAAGTCCATATCCACATTGCCACACCTTCTGATAGTACCACTCCCTGGGCTGAGCATATATAAACCATCACACCTAATCAATAATATATGTATCTAGGTAAACAAATGTGCATATGGGTACTGTGTAACATGCAGACAAAAAAGAAAGGCTAATATATAGAGGATTTACAGACTGAATGCATATAATGAACATGATTTATGAAAAAGGATATAAAGAAAATTAATTTACTAGTTTAATTTCTATAATGGATTTATTTTTGTTTCCTGAGGGATAAGAACATAAAAAATGTTTTTAATAGTGAAAGTGTCAAATCCAATGTGAAGGTTTTGGAATTCCTATTCAGAACTTGCAGATGTTCATTCAGATGTATTTAGACTTTTGTTCTGATTAATCAGTATATGATCATTTGTGGGCTTTTATTGCAATTTTTAATAATAAAATTGTTCTATTTTTTAAATTAAAACAAAATTTCGGTCAGAGAATGTAGAGAGAGGCTGAGTAATGTTGTAGATTCAAGAAGAATAAGTTTACATGATGAC
>JADRCC010570439.1:0-11548 GCA_019843855.1 Hylomyscus alleni | reverse complement strand
ACATCTGGCATGTGCTGGCTTCAATCCTCAATGCCAACATCCATGAGAAGGAACAGAGCACTCATCTAGCATATGCTGGCTTCAATCCTCAATGCTAAACATCCAACATGAATGAATGAATGAATGACCAGCAAGAAACACAGTCAGAACCACCGTTGTCAGAACTCTGGGAATTAAGCCAAGGCTGTAGCAACGCAAGGACTATCAGGAACATTGTGACCTTCACCACATTAGTTAGTGACATTCGAAATCAGTCTCATTGCCTTTAGCCTGGAAGATGGGTGGCTGGGAGGGTTGATTTTGTCTGTCCATGTAATTAGATTAACAAGTGCCCAGGGCATTGCTGAGGCATGCCCTGCAGAGATGCATACCCTGAGAAAGGTACTTCCTGCCTGGATGTGTGCCCATGTGCCTTCTGCCTCAATGGCCTGCACTCTCTCAAACCTGAGCAAAAAGAAATATCCCTTAAGGTGCTTCTATCAGTTCATAACAATGAGAAAAGAAACTAGAACCTCAGTTCTCCTTAAGAGAACCAGCAACCAGAGCTCCAGAAGAGCCCCCTGGTCCTTACGCTTATATGAGGTTCTGGGGACACTCCCGCTGCAGATTGTCTGGAGCCCTCTAGTACTGAAAACCTCTGAAACAATAACAGGCTGATGAAAAGGGTCAAAAGGAACTGCACGGGGGCAGGAGATGTTTCAAGGCCATCTGGACATGCAGTAGGGCTCACGTCCAGTGTTGGACACAAGTTCAGAAAATAGCTGACAGGCATAGGGTAAAGACAGGGGTAGGGGGTACTCAGGGCTCTAGGGTGGGAGGGGTGGAGGGGTACCTGGATTATCCCTCAGTGGGGACTGTGGACTGGGTGGTGAGACATAATGGGTCACTTGGCAACAGTGACAGCACAGAAGGGTGTTCAACCACTTCAGAAGTCACCAGGCAGCAAGTGGCCTCAGGACATCCTCCTCATAGGAGACTCTCAGTCCGAGAAATGGCTCACTAGAGAGAGTCTCCAGTTTTCAACAACAAATGAGGCGTAAAAACAAATTCACTTCAACAAACATGAGACACAGAAGCAAGAAAGTACATCTCCAACAGAACAAAGCAGCTAACAGGAAGTGTCTGCAAGGGGGACCAGACACTGGCCTGGAGAAAACCTCAAGGTGGGTCTGTTAACATGCTTAAAGAACTCAAGGAACCCCTTAGCCCAAACCGACAAAGCTAGTAGTGAGCGTGCACACTCCCCTCAGGCAGAGAACACAAGTCCAAGGCTATGGCGTATGGTGTGCATGCTTCTGAGGGCAGCCCATGGCTAGCAAGACGGGCAGTGGCAAGGGCGGTGTGCAGGGCGGTGTGTCACACAGGGCCTCCCAAGGGCCTCCCAGGCACCAGAGGCTTGGGAGAAGGTGGGAATGAGGGACGGTCAGTGACCCCAGCAGGCCCTCCTGGGGCTGAGATTTGCCCAGCACCCCCAGAACACTGAGAAACGATGAATCACTATGATAGAATGTGTTGGCCATGACAAGATAATGGCCAAACTCACTCTGTGATTCCAAAATAGTCCATACAATCTTTTCTAGGGGACAGGGCTGAGAGAAGACTTCCCATGTGGGACAAAAAAAAAAAAAAAAAAAAAACCAACAACAACAAAAAAAACCCATCCTCTGCTAGAGGACAGCCTGGCTCACAGCATTGAAGGACTAAAAATGAACTTTCTTGTGAACAAAACAAAACTACTCCAAGTTTTCCCAAGATTCTGGGAGGGATGGCGAGTCCCGTAAGTTGGAACAACGGAATTTTAAAAAAAAAAAATGAGATAATGAGATGACCACAGGACCATGGGAAAGCAAGGTGCTTTGAGGACAGAAGTAGATAGCTAAAGTGAAAGAGCAGTGGGCCATCAAGACGCTACAGCAGCTGCGAGTCAGCAGCAAACAGTCGCAAAAGCAGTGCAAATGAGATACATTGTAGCCCAGGCTGGCCTCAAACTGGATTTGTAGCTAAAGATGACCTGGAATTTCTGATCCTCCTGCCTCCTCCCCCCCCTGTGGAGCGCTGAGATTACAAGTGTGCACTGCCATGATCATGTGGCACAGTGGGGGTGGGGGGCTGAATCCAGAGTTTCACACAAGCTGGGCAAGCACTTTGCCAACTGAGCCACATTTGAGGAGGCTATGCAAGCACATCCTGTATAGAAGCAGGAGCCAATGGACCAGTCCAAATATGCTGGAAAAATAAGAACTAGACAGGAAAGTTGAACCAGCCTAGTGCCATAGGACCACCAGGCAGAAGGCAGCATTCATCGCTGCTAAGCGTGTGTGGTCAAGAGAGATAAGCAGCTAAAGAGGCCCCTATTTTCCAAGAACTAGGCAAGTAGGGGAGCGGAGCCACGCAGCTGATGCTGGGTACACAGGAAACACACCAGCCCAGCCTGGGGATCAGCACCTGTAACTCTGGTCACTCAGGAGACTATGTGGAGGTCAGCCCAGGAATTCAAGGTCAGCCCAGGCAACACAGCAAGCAAGGCCAAACAAGCCTCCCATCACTCCTAGCTGATCGGAGATTGTACTGAGATTAAGGTTAGTCATGAATGAACTTCCAAGTATACAAAGAAACTAGGTCATGATAGAGAATCAGGGCTTTCCAGCCAGGCTGATCCAGAGAAGCCCCTCACTGGATTGCATGGCCTGGCTCCCAGTTCCTAGTCCATAATAAGCCATGTATAAGAAAATTTCTACCACTACTGCCCAGAGCGATTGCAATTTTGTCCTACTTGAATTTGGTAAGGTCCCCAAATCTCTAGAAACACACACACACACACACACACACACAAACACACACACACACACACACACACACAGTAGTGAAATTATAGAAATCCTGGAAAATGGGAAGAATTTCTCTGTCGTTCTCCCTAGGTATGTGTAGTGGTGCTGGTGAGGTCCAGGATGCCTGTAGGGGTCAGAACCTACAGTGTTTTAAGTTCCTTATATATCATGTCACCTGCATAAGGCCTAGGCATGCCCTTCTAGTTGTGACACTGCCCAACACAGGCCCGTGTTATAGAAATGGCCATGGGTTATTCAGTTAATATGACCAACACAAGGGTCTGTGGATATTCAGAAGATACAGCTGTTTCTGCTGAATATTTCCAGGTCCAAGATCAGTTGACTTTACAGATGAGGAACCCACGGATGAGGAAGGCGACTGGATAGGCACTCCTACCATGATGCTTGCTTAAATATCTCCAGGAGAATAATGTACCATTCTTAGTAAAAACACAAATGTTTGAAGAACTTGGGCAATGTGCATGGCTCATGTCTCATTAGCTGTGCAAATCAATGGGGTGCAACCACTAAGAACAGCAGGGTATCACACGGGTCAACACACCCAGCACTATTCTGAAGGAGTCTCCCTCTACCAGCAGACACCTCCTGGTCTCAGGGACAGGAGCAGAGGGTTGCTTTGCTTAGGCGCCCTCTGCTGGCAGGGTAGAGCTTGGATGTGGTGAACGGCCAGAGAGAATAGTCAGAAGGACCAAACAAGAAAAATAACAAAATAAAAAATTATAAAAAGAAAGCCTTTTGATCCAAAATCACAGATCCAGACCCCTAGAGAGTAAGGAAGAGAAAAAAGAGAGAGAAAAAGAATAAGAGATCAATCCAAGAGTATTAAAGTTCAAACATACTACAGGGCAAAATTCTGAACAAAATTTACAAGCTGGTAAGTTTAGAGCCAGCGAGATGGCTCAGCAGGTGAAGGTGCTTGCCACCAAGCCTGACAACCTGAGTTCCATCCCTGGGACCCACATAGTGGAAGGAGAGAACTGACTCTAAGTTGTCCTCTGACTTCCACAAGTACACTGTGACAGACAGACAGACAGACAGACAGACAGACAGACACGGATAAATATGAATTTAAAACTCTTAAAACACTAGAAGAAAATATTTGGTTGGGTGTGAAAGAGCAGCTCAGCAGAGGCAGCCAATAGCAACCTTGAAGTGCTTTGTTACTCCACTAGAGGGGCCCAAGGTCCATCCAAACAGAAGGCTGCACACCTGCCAACTGGCAGTGATAGGTTGGCTTCACAATCCTCACCACACATGCACCCTGGCCAGGGTATGCAATGGGGATCATCAAGTCAGTCCCCTGACCTGGCTCAGCCTCGCAGTAAGCATCCAGCAGTCATCTGTACCAGTCGGAGATACTCTGGCCCATCAGCAGGGACCTCCATCCTATGAAGGTGACTGAAGATTCACTGGGAATGTTCAAGTGTCTAATGAGAATAACGTCACTAGTCCCATTAAAAATTAAACAGATGAACAACCAGGTCACATGGGACAAGACAGAGGTGGCACCCAGGAGGAGTGGGTACTTAGTTCTAGGAGAATTTGGTTTTTAGCCCAAGGTATGCTGGAGGCTTAGTGGAGAAGGGTACTAACTGCAGTGTGGGATCCTAGGGTGAGCCCAGGGTCAGTGAACCCCTAAGTATATCAGGTAGTGTTTGGTCACCTTGAGAAAGTGGGTGTGCTATACACAAGCCTCAAAGCTCAACGGCAAGTAAGGAGTCCAGAAAACATCAGTATTGGATAACAGTGATTAAAGACCCTCCTGCCAGGCGTGGTGGCGCACGCCTTTAATCCCAGCACTTGGGAGGCAGAGGCAGGTGGATTTCTGAGTTCGAGGCCAGCCTGTTCTACAGAGTGAGTCCAGGACAGCCAGAGCTACATAGAGAAACCCTGTCTCAAAAAAAAAAAAACAAAAAAACAAAACAAAACAAAACAAAAAAAGACCCTCCTGTGGTTAAGTTGGCTTTGAAAGGGGATGAGACAGGTGTAGTGGCTATTCCTGGTTGTCAACTTGACTATATCTGGAATGAACTACAATCCAGAATTAGAAGGCTCACCTGTGGCCCTAATCTGGAGGCTGAGAGATACAAGTTTCCGACCTGAATCTTAGCATGGAGATCTTGAGGCATAGTGGCTATGAATCCCAGAGGATTAAGATAGGAAGATCTATGAGTTCAAGATCATCTGGGATTAAAGGTGTGGTGGTACACACCTTTAATCTGGGCCACAGCTTTTGCTGGAGACCTATATAAGGACATTGGAAGAAGGAAGGTTCTCTCTCTGCTTCGCCTGCTTGCCTTGTGGGACTGAGCAACTGCTGCATCCTTGGACTTCCATTCACAGCTGCTGCCGACCATTGGGAGTTGATGGGAGTTGGACTACAGACTGTAAGTCATCAATAAATTCCTTTACTACATAGAGACTACCATAAGTTCTGTGACTCTAGAGAACCCTGACTAAGACAACAGGGCTGGCTGACAGAGCCTGACATACTCTATGAAGCCGCCTTAGCTGGTAACAGGTGGTGCGTCATTCAGACATTAAACACTACCATTCCGAAGCATCATACTGCCCATCGAGATCGGCCTTAAACACAGGACGGTGAGCACCTGCTCATCATTTGGGTACGAAACATCCCCTTGGGCGGCCTGGTTCTGGCACAGCGCACAAGCTGATGCTCACTTGACTGGGACAGGGAGATTCTAACCACGAGGCAGGTGAGTTGAGTTTCTGGGATGGATGGGTTTGCCTCTTAGATGCCCACTATGCAGTAGTAAGGAAAGCATGTCTGCACTTCACCTTCTTGACTGTATAGAACATCCCAGCGGGACTGTAAGGGAACCCAAACTCAGGGTTGGAATCCCAATTTCTCCTCTTCACAGATGCGTGGGCCTTGGGAGGCCGAGTAAATACGACCCACCTCGGTGTTTAACGCAGCGCTGTAAAACACTTTATCCTAGGGGTACCCTCAGAGGTTTTAGTTACCAGCAACCATTTTGGGTCCAAAAATATGAAGAGAACATTTCTAGAAATAAAGCATTTATAGGTTTTGAATTGTACTCAGTTCTTAGCAGCACAGTGGATCGATTCAGTTAACACCCACACTGTCCCTCCTAGAACATGTGGCATTCCTTGGACTAGTAATCTACGCTACAGATGCTGCCCATTGGCTAGACACCCTCTCAACAGTTGTTAGGGTGGCAGTGCTGTTGGCCAAGCAACCCTTATTCTACTTAATAATGGCACAAGTGTAGTGATGGTGACAATCATCACAGTGTATCATCATACCTGCTCTGCCCCAGGGGTGTTCTTTTACTATGTCTGGTTCACAAGGTAAGCTCTGCCATAGGTATGTATACTAGGAAAACAATCTATACATCTGGATATCATTCCAGGATTCAGACACGCTTTGGGAATATGTTTGTACCTCCCTCCAATAAGGGGAGATTACTATAACCTTCTATAATGTATTTTCCTTTACAGGGCACTTGGCTACCCTAGTACCACATGAGGCCAGCCAGTGTCAGGAATCATCTAGATATCTGGGTCAGGCTGGAAAGGCTGCATCTCTAAGCGGTCTTAATGGCGAAGAAGCAGTTTGAAAACCTGAGTTTTAAAAGCTTTACAGAAAGGATCTGGTGGACTGAGGTATCTTCTCAAGTCTGAACGACCTCTAGCTTGACAACCCGGAGCGCAGGACAGCTCGCTGAGCCTGCTGTGGGGTGGGTGGGCAGGGATGCTCTCGGGGTGCTGAAGGAGTTAACCATGACCCCTAGAGTCAGGCGCTCTGGGGTTCACCATGGGCAGAGGGATGGGGATGAGCGGGGCCGGTCCCTGCAGACCTTTAGAGCGAGGATGCCACAAACTGACCCGCCCCGGTGTGCCTAAGCCAGACCCTGCGCTCCACGCCCCTTCCCGAAGCCCATAGACGCTCCACTTTCCCTTGGCTTCCCCGGCTCCCAGTCCAGCTCCTGCCCGCGCTTACCGGTCCTCTCCCGGCCGGCGGCGAAAGCGAGGCGGCCAGGCGCGCGCTGGACACTGTGGAGGCCTGCGGCGGGAGGAAGCGGGAAGGGCAGCAGGCGAGTCAGCCCCGCCCTGCCTAGGCGTCCAGACAGGGGCGGGGCCAAGGAGGGGAGGGGTTGCTGGGCGGGTCTTGTGGGCGGGGCCAAATCACAGAGGTGGAACTTGAAAAACCCAGTTTTTAAAGCTTTCTAGTAAGGGTCTGGCTGACCAAGGTTATCAATTTAACTCCCAAGGATCCTAGAGGTTTCTAGAGAGCACAGGAAAACTCACTGAGCCAGCAATGGAGTGTGCGGGGATGCTCCCTGGGTGCCGAAGGACCTAATGATTACACGCCTCGGAGGCGGGGCCGCTTAGGGGTGGGGCCAAGGGAGAATAAGCTGGACCTGGAAGCAGGACTATGAGTAGGGCGGAGCCACGGGCGGGGCGGGGCTGGGCGGCGGAGTAGCGTTCCGTGCCACTCTGTAAGGACTGGCTTCTCTTAGGGTCCATATTTGTCTCCTCAGTTTTCAGTCTGACCTTTCTAAATGTTTCACCTTTGAACACTTGTGTATGTGTCATGAGGATTCTGTCCTTCAACTTGTGTGATGCTCTCACACTTATCAAGACTGATAATTCTGAGTCTTCTGCAGGAGTTGCAGGATGGCCTGGAAATTACTTTTGACCCTGTAGAAGGTAGAAGGGCTGATGGGGGAAGGAGGGTTTTTTGCAGCGGTTAGCTGTGGGTTGCCCAGGCTGATACAGCCCTGGAAGACTCAGCCAGCAGTGGTGAGCCTCAGTGGACACCAGCTCCTACAATCGATCTTGTGCCCCATCTTACTCGTCTTCGCTGATTCAAGAATCCTGAGGTCTGATTAGATTCTAAGCTGCCAACTGCATCTGCAGAAACCTGTTGTGCAAGACCTGCAAGACAGTGGTTTTGAAGAGTAAATACGACACAAAAGAGTATGCCAGGGCAAGGGCAGGGGAGATGCAAGCCCAGTTCCTGGATTCTGTCCTCAGCAAATGAAAAACAAAACAAAAACAGATGACAGCGTTCCACATGTTGGGAGAGACTACAGACTGGATTGCTCACATCGTCAAAATGTAGTGCTGAATTCCAAGCCCCCAAAGTGACTGCATTTATCAACCCAGCTTATGTAAGAGGTAGCAATGAACGAATAAGGTCACAGGGTGCAATCACAATGGGACTAGAGTCCTCGCAGGAAGAGACCCTGACAGCTCACTCTCCCTGTGTGCACACAGGTAAGACATAGAAAGACAGTAGGAGGCATCCCCAGGGATAGCCATCCCTGGCCTTAGATTCCATGCTGGTCTGCGTGCTTTTATTGTAACGAAATCAACTTACACAAAGAAAAGGGTTTCTTTTGGCTCATACTTTTGAAGGATTCATAAAGGTTTAACGAGTTTGATCCCCAGACTGAGGCACTGTGGGGAGGTAGCAGAATCTGAGGGAGATCTGACTAGCATGGGGAAAGGCAAGTAACTGGTGTCACAGTCTTGAAGGGAACACTGGACCTCGGCCACCCCCCGCCCTGAGACAGGACTCCAGCACAAATCCTTTGGTTGAGGGTTGACCCAGAAAGCCCTGTGAGAGTGAAGAGGAGAGGCAGAAAAAAAGAAAACAGGAGATACACTACAAACATGTCAACACGTGAGTTCTGGGAAACTAGGAGATATCCCACTGGGAGAGCAGAGAGCAGGACAAAGTCCAGCACCCACTAGTCCTCACATGAGGCTGGTGCTCCCTGGGGACACCACCCTCCATAGTCTCTGAGGACAGAGATAGCCAGAGGCAGGCAGGAGCAGAGCAGGGTGTCAGCAGGGACTCTGCAGGGCTTGGGGACATCAGCAAATAAGTAAGCAGAGGCAATGATGAAGGGAGAAAGCACATTCTTCAGGACTCGGTCCTCTGGTTGCCACTCATCCGCAGGCAGCCTGGACTGGGCAGAGCTTGTGCCCTTTCATGGGTGAGGGAGCCAAGCAGCTAGAGGTGCCCACTTGTCCAAGAGCAGGGGTTTAAAGTATGGCCTGTGCCTAAAGCCATGGCTTTTTGTGAATTTGTCCTAAGCAAGTGAACTGGTGAAGGAATGGATGGAAGGATGGTTGTTGGATGGACGATTGATGAGTGAGGTGGCAACTCTTGATTGTCCAGGTCCTTTTATGTGATGGCTCAGGACTGAGATGTGGCTTAGTGACAGAGTGCTTGCACAGGATGCTCATGGTCCCATACACAGACAGACACACAAAGACAGACGGACATGCATACACACACACATGCACACACACATGTACACACACATGCACACACATGCATACACACACATGCACACCCACATGTACACACATATGCACACACACGTGCACACATGCACACACATGCACACATGCACAGCACATGCACACATACATGCACGCACACATGCACGCACACATGCACACATGCGCACATGCACACATACACAGACTATCCTGTGGATTATCTCTTTTTTTTATATTGAGATAAGGTCTCACTGTATAATGCTGGTTGGCCTGGAAACTTGCTATGTCATTCAGACTGGCCTCAAACTCACAAACCCTGTCTCTGCCTCTTGTGGATGGGGATCACAGCTCTGTAACACCATACCTGTCATCTTTCAAATACTAACTTTAAAATATCAAATTCACATACAAAACAGGAAGAAAGTTCTCCAATGCAAAAATTTCTTTCTGATTAATTAGAAGATGCTTCAAGTCCACCCAGGGTGGCCCCTCACAGCTCCCCTCCAGGTATCCAAGAGCTAGCTAAGGATACCCCCCATCCCCAGGCTGTCCATCGAGGGCACAATAGCATTCCTAGCTTTCTTTATACACATAGGAAAGTCCCCACTCCTGTCCTGTCAGGTCAGTTGGCCTCCCAGGGCCTCCACACACAGCTGAGACCAGTCCCATGAGAGACCCTGACTGGCAATGGGCTAGGCCAACTCTGAAGCAGTTTACCACACCCTGCCACACCCTTAGCCCTTCCTGGCAACTGTACATGTAGCCAAATGCTACCAGAAAGACAGGCTATCATTTAGAACTCACTCGTAATTTGCAAAACCATAAGTGTGAGCATAATTTTGACACAGCAATGGTATTAGCACTTGGACTTTCCGGCACCCACTGACCCCACGGTTGCGCGTATTGCCGTGAGAAGCTGGACCGGGCAGACAGGCATGGCAGTTGCTGTTTTCAGGTAGGAGATCGAGTCTTGCCCACCAGAAAGTGTCAGGCAGTGCCATATTCAGAAGGCTGGGCATGCTCCTGACCTTTCAGCAAGCCTCTCCCTCCAGGTCCTGGGCTAACTCTGCACTGACTAACTTCCAGGGACAATGACTTACAGCACTGTCAGTGAGGACTCTGCGGTGGTCTCAGCACTGCGGCTCTGTCTGGAGGAGGATGGTGGGATTCAGAAGCAGCTGATCGGCTTGTGGGGACCACAGTGGGGACAGCTTGCACGTAAGTACCGCTGCCATCTGGAGACCTGACTTGCTGCAGTCCTCAGGGACAGCACCCAGGGAGCTTAACACCCCCTCCTCTCAGGACTGAGCTGATGCCTTGAGGAAACTGACCTGATGCTAAAGATAGGTTTAGCTGACTGCCCATGAGGAGGAGCTGGCAAGGGGAGGGTATCCCAGGGCAGCTGGGAGAGCCAGAGCGTGAGGACTCCTCACAGGACAAAAATCTTTCTACTTGGGACCTTGCAAAGAGCCTGCATTATCTCATTTGGAGGGCAGCAGATGTGAAAAGAAGAAATGTCAGAACGGGAGCTGGTGAGATGGCTCAGTGGGTAAGAGCACCGACTGCTCTTCCGAAGGTTCTGAGTTCAATTCCCAGCAACCACGTGGTGGCACCCATAATGAGATCTGACGCCCTCTTCTGGTGCATTGAAGACAGTTAGAGTGTACTTATAATAATAAATAAATCTTTGGGCCGGAACGAGCAGGATTAATTGGAGTGAGCAGAGGTCCTAAAAATAAAAGTCATCTCCCAACAACCAGATGAAGGCTCACAACTAACTGTACAGCTACAGTGTGTAATCATACACATAAAATAAATAAATCTTTAAAAGCAATGTCAGAATGGGAGGTCAAACCTTATGGCATATTTTAAATATAGCACAGGGTACGTGCAATATACATACAATGTGAAGAATAACGACTGCAGATTACTGTGTGTGTGTGTGTGTGTGTGTGTGTGTGTGTGTGCAAACATGGGTGCAGAGGCTAGAACCCAGAGCTCTACACAGCTACATGACTGCTCTCCCCCTGGGCTATCCCCCCTTTAGCTGGCTAAGCAGCATGTGGTAAAGACTGTGAGATGTTTCTATTTCCATCCCAGCTGAATGTGAACCCTAGGCTCACAGACTCAGCTTGCCTTACCTGGAAATGAAAAGCCTGTGTTTAAAGGCAGAAAAAACCCCTAAGCTTTACAAGACAAAAAGGTTCTGGGAAAGGAGAGAGCTGGCAGTTGGAAATGACAGGGTGGTGTTTAGTGTCACAGTGGTACGATGTCCTTGTCCCACTTTAAAATGGGCAGTGGAAGTAAAAGCTCATCTTTCTCTTCCACGGGCATCAGGAAAAAAGGCTGGACATGCCCAGAGCCCTTCAGCAGGGCGAGGGGGACTGCACCTTGCCACCCAACACACACACACACAC
>JADRCC010570438.1:0-13792 GCA_019843855.1 Hylomyscus alleni | reverse complement strand
TTTTTTTTTCTTTCTTTTTTCTTTTAGTCTTCCCAGTCTATCTTGACAAGGACAGTATCTGACCTGCAAGATGGATTCTGACAGAGGCTGTCGGTAAAGCTCAGAAGCACAGGACTAGGGACCCTCACAACCACGGAGCACAGAGACCTAAAGAGACACTGCCTTCTCGTGAGGACCAGGAGATACTGCAGGAAGAAGTGGGAACTTCGCCCATGAACCTAATGTGGCTGCAAGCATCAGTAAGCTAAGGAGGGGAAGTATCCCAGAACGTCCCTGTTAAACTTCCTTGGATGCTGCTTGCTGAGAGAAAAATCACAAGAGTGTCTGAGTCTGTGAGACACAGGAAAAGGGGAGTGTGTACGATTACAGCACAATTCTATTAAAAAAAAAAGTCGGGCCTGTTATACTGAAGGGTTAAACTCCCTGAGGACTTTCCTTGGCCTTGACTGCCCACACCCCTGCCTCCCCCGCCACTTCCTCACATTTCTGAGATGTCCCTTGTGCCGAATTCTTATTCAACTTCAAACTGACAAACTGTTTTTAATCTTTTCCTTCCATCCAGCCTGGAGATTGGGAAGCAAAAATCAATACCAGTTGGCAGGTGATCAAGCTGCCTCAGACTGGTGTGAGAAGAACGCAGAGTCTGAGAGCAAGAGGACAAGAGGAGGGGCGGGAGGAGGGCAGACTGGGGTGGGGGGGTTGGGGGGGGTGCTGGAGGGAAAGGAGTTTGACTAAGTACCATGAATTACTGGCTAGAGGTCCAAAGGGTCCCGTGATTTCTATGGCCTTGAGCAGGGGACCTTGGAAACGCCATTAGGACAATTAGGTCCTGAGCACACAGGCGCCTTTAGAGAGAGGAGTTTTCCTAAAGCTTAAATGGAAGAGAGGAAGGGAAGAAGGAAGCTGGGAGGGCAGAGCTCCAGGAAGATTCTGTCTTTCTGTAGAATCCTTTAAGTAGAGGCTTGACAACAGCACCACACCACAAGGCTGATGGCTCCTTTTAAAGACAAGATAAACACTGGCCTAACTCCATCTTCAAAATCGTGCTAAGGCTCTCCAGAATAGGATGGCAGGGGAGACTATAACAGGAAGCCTTCAAGACTGTAACATGGGCACCTGACCCATCTTTACTCCTTTTGCAGTTACCATGTAGAATCTCAGGATCATCCTGTGACTGTGAGATCTGAACTTGTACTTTATAATACCTTAACCTGTTCTACTACAATACACAATGGCAGAACTAGTGGATGTGCATTTGTATGTGCCCAGCTAGATAAGTGTGTGTGTGTGTGTGTGTGTGTGTGTGTGTGTTTGTGTGTGCACACATGCAAGTGAACTTGTCTATGGATACTTACATTTGTGCAGTGCATATGCATGTGTCTGTATATGATTATATATGCAGGGTAAGTATGGAGGCCAGAGATCAACATTAGGTACCTTTTCTCAGCACCACCTTCCTGGTCACTAAGACTTGGGGTACTCTGATTTTGTTAGGCAGGTGGTCAGGGATTCCCCTGTCTCTTGTCTTCTTAGATCTGGGACTGCAGATGCATAGTATAGACCCAGATTTTTATGAGAGTGCAGGGGATCAAACTCAGGTCCTCACGTTTGCACAGCAAGAACTGAGCTTATTTCCCCCCTACCCCCACCTCCTATATCCTTAGAATTTGCTTTGATTCAGGGAAAATACACTAGGGTAAAATCACCTAGAAACCCTAAAAGATCTAACAGAGTAAGTTTCAAATTGGAAATTTTGAGGTTTTCATCTCTTCTTTCTGATTTAAAATTAGTCTTTACTTTGCAATTCTTAAATAACTAAGTATCCTAGCTTACTGATAATGTTGCAGGTTTTTAAAGGCTTCAGCTCAAGCCAGGTTGCTCCTTTAACATTGGCAAGATGGGTTTCTCTTATAAGGAGTGGCAGCTACCCTTGCCCATGGGTAGAAGGATAAGACTTAGAAAGTAGTAAGGGCTGGTCTAACCAGGTGACTGAACTAGATTATTTTCCAAGGTCCATGACATCACTAGCCTTCAGAAGCTTGCTATGTTTCCAGTACAAAATATTATTTCCTTCCCGTTGAGTGGATAAATCCAATAAGATAACCATTGGTTGCCACAAGATGTGAGTGCCATTCACTTCCCTGTATATCTTGCCATGCAGGCTTTCTACAAACAACAGTATCCATTAAAGGATAATACAAAGAATGAAATGCACAGAAATAGACTAAGTTATCACATACCTTCTAGGCCATGGGTCTGGGATTGAGTATGGTGGTCAAGAATTAGGCTAGTTATGAAGAAAGGAACAACAACAACAAAAATTCATCACATCCTAAGAGAAAACGGGACCCAGACTCACTATTTGAACATAGGGAAATGAATGCAGTGCCTAGTGGTGTCTCATAAATAAAAAAAAGTCTAACCATTTTTGACCATTGTTATGATCACCACCACCACCACCTGATTATTTTATTGATCATTAGTGTCATTATAATCATCCTGCTGCCCAGGTATTGGTTCTGTATCAGGAAGAGCACACATGTCTGGAAAAGCATCAGATAGCAAAGAGCTACAGGGCCATGTTTAAACCTTGTCATCTTAGTATTCTGCATTGATGACTGGATGCACCAGGAAACAACAGAAGACAGAAGTACTGAGCTGATAAATTCATACCTGGATAGACTAGAATCCTGAGCATGTGGGGAGATGAAGCTTTAAGTGGGACAGAGTCACTGAGCCCAGACAGAAGGGATTTTTAAGAAAGCCAGAAGATAGTTCAATGTAAGAAAAGAGTTTTAAAACAAAACAATACGTTTGAAGAAATAAATGCTCAGTTCAAAGCTCCAGTGAAATAAATTTCATAGAACAACTTGAATAACATTTTAAAATAAATAATACATGTCACATATGCAGATGAATGAAAATATATGCACGGAAATGAGAAAGAGGATATTAAAGAACACGTTAGTGTTGTTTATATAAAAAAAGAATCTATTTCAATTTGTGTAATTAAAAAGTTAAATATCAATTAACATTTACTGTAATTCAACAGGCAGAAGACTCGAGATGCAGAGAAAACACTAATGTACTATGAGTATAAATTATAGAGAGAACAGGTTTTAAAAAGTCCACCAGGAAGGTAGCTCGAGGGCATGTAGAGTATGTTTCCAATTCCATTTACTAGGAATTATAGCACAGAATGGTGGAGAAGCAAAGACGTAATCGTGAGATGGTATCAGCAACATATAATGTGTGTGACTAGATAAAGAGTCTCATACTGAAATGAAGGAATATAATTTCAATAAGGAAAAGGTAAGCTACCTTTAAAACTGGACAAAGAGGATCAGGAGAATTACTTCGTAGATGGAAGGACTTGCTACAGGAGCCTGATTATCTAAGTTGCAACCCTAGGATCCTATGGAAAAAGCCAGCTGAGGTGGTTAACATCCACAATGGCAGCATGCTTATGGTAATATGAAAGGTGAAGTTAGGAGAATTATCCAAAAGCTCAAGTGCTTGGTATCTTGGAGTACACAGTGCTGCAGAGACAAAGGGGACCCTCCCTCACTGAGGAAGGAGAAGGCAGGACTTCAGAAAATTGTCCTCTGATCTTTACAGCCAGGCAGTAGAATGCCAGTCTTTTCATACACAGAAAATATCAAAAACTTTAAACATGAGCAAAATAGTTGAAAAGGCACTTTCCAAATAAGAACACCTGCTTGGGTGTGATGTGTCTTCTCAGGAGCTCAGGTGTTTCGGGATTAGACTCTACTGAGCAGCACTGTTGGGAGGTGATGGATCATGAGGGCCTTGACCCAATTAATGGCTGAATAAATCAATAAATCCATATCGATAGACTACAAGTTGGAGCCTGGTAAAAAGGATGTGTCTTGCTCTTGGCCACTTCATGTCTCTGCTCCCTGGCTAGACTAAGCATCCTGAATTTGGTCCATGCTTTTTGCTGCATTGTTCTTCTTCAGTGCAGGAAAAAAAAAATGGATCCAAGTGACCATGGGTTGAAACCTATGACACCATCTGCCAAAATGAATCTTTCCTTTAGAGTGTTTCATTCAGATATTTAAGTATAGAAACAGAACAAATATAATATCTGTGTCTAAAAACTACAAAAATCCTAATATATGTTTGCATATATTATAGAAATGTGAATTAAAGTAATCTACAATACATAATTATAATACCACTAATTAATCACCCAATATTTATAATTGCTTTGTTGGACAAGGCATAAATATGAGTCATTCAACCAAAAAATTATTTTGGCATTACATACTAAGTACAAAGATGGTCAATATGGGGTCCAACAATTCTATTGAGATGTACATGGTAAATGGGTGTATGTGAACATCAGGAGAAGTTAGGGGTCCATTATTAAATGAAAGGAGGGTAGTTTCAGCATGTCTGCATCAGCATGGATACAAACATATAAAGATCAGAAGGACAACACATGCCCATCTCTGACAAACATCAACTTTCAGTTGATAAATTTAATAGAAGAAAGAAAGGAAGGTGACTAAGAAGGGATTACAGGTGACTTTGTGCAATATTGTATTTAAAAACAGGCTAAGAAATAAAGAAAATTAAGACTAACAAAAGCAGTGAGTCACTTATGAATCACCACTACTCTATTTTTTGTCTAATTGAAATTTATCTTAATTTAGCTGTTAGAACAGGGAGGAAGAAGCAGAACATTGAAGCAGGGATCAAAAGCACAAGTCAGTAAGCAAGAACTCTAATCTCTTGCAACCAAGATACATTTTTAGACAATTGTTAGACTTAATTCAACTTAATTCAAGTTATTACACTCCCCTATTCTTTTAGTAAGTGGAGAGAGCATTATGAGATGATGGCTCCTTCAGACCACTTGGCCTTCAGAATAACATAAAACAAGAGGGAATATCTTTAAACAAGAGGAAAAAAATCCAGCTGGCTGTAAGGGTAGACCCTGTCTTAAATTAGTATCTACTTCTGTCTTAGAGTTTTCCGAGCTGTGAACAGACACCATGACCAAGGCAACTCTTATAAAGACAACATTTAATTGGGGCTGGCTTCCAGGTTCAGAGAAGTTTAGTCCATTATCATCAAGGCAGGAACACGGCAGCATCCAGGCAGGCATGGTCCAGGTGGAGCAGAGAGTTCTACATCTTCACCTGAAGGCTGCTAGCAGAATACTGGCTTGTTTCCCCTGGCTTGCTCAGCTTGCTTTCTTATAGAACCCAGGACTACCAGCCCAGGGATGGCACCACCCACAATGGGCACTCACACACTTGATCACTCATTGAGAAAATGCTTCACAGCTGGATCTCATGGAGGCATTTCCTCAAGGGAGCCTCCATTCTCTGTGATAATTCCAGCTTGTGTCAAAACCAGCCAGTCCAACTACCAAGGTGGTTTCTTGGACTAAATTGTTCAGGTATTAATAATGGGTATGGTTATAACATGTTAGTTCACTAAGAATGCCTGCCTTAACCTACATCGGAGATAAAACTGATCTACAGGGGGCCTGTCCTTTTAATTCCCTCTTCCTAGGCCCTCTTCTCTTGGATGCTCTGTTTATCTGGATGCTCTCACCTTCTTCCTGAACCTCACCATTGACTTCTACCTCTCAGCTGTTAGGCACCAAGTCTTGTTTGTCCTGCTCTTGGAATGACCCTTGAGCCTCCCTCTTCGACAATCTCCAGCTACTGCTCTGTCTCACACACTCAGGATCTCCCATCTGCACTCCAGGGTGGGGGCCCTCCTGCAATCCCTCTGGCATGGAAACTACCTCTCCTTTGGATCACTGCTTGTCATCTATCCAACCTCCTTACCAAAGGACTAGAATTTACTTCTGTGGACCATCCATCACAGCATCTTCCCTGCTAAGGTATTTTCTCCAGGAATTCCTTTCCAAGATCTGATTTGTACCTGGTTTGGGATGGTACCTATTGACCACAAGACCCACATCTTGTTCTCAGAATGCAGTCATTCTCACCTTTATTACAGATGGAGACACACCTGTTGACACAGCTGCCTCTCTCCTTTCAGGTTCTAAGCAGGTATCTTTCACCTTCCATTAACAATACATGAAGGTTAGATACCCAAGACTTTAGAGGGAATGTGTCAAGCTCTCCAAGAGATGCCCATATTTTTTCTTTCCTTGCTAGGTTCAATGTGTGAACAAAATATTGCCTGTGATCCCCCAATGCTGACAGGGCGGGGCAGTAGAAATTGTACAACAAACTGAATCTCTCTCCAAAGAATCATCTTTTAGGGACTTTTTCGCTTTAGGTTACTTATTAGAAAGGGTAGCGTGAGCAATAAAGAAAGCGTTCTAATGAAAATTAAATCCCTATGGGGAGACATGTTCTGCCAGCTCTTGTTTGTTGGGTATAAAGAAATATATTGAATACTGCCTGTGTGTCATATTTCTTAGTGTCCAGTGATGAGGGGACATAGTGAAAATCTATTTTTCAGCCCTCATATGTGAGCATTTTATGCTCCCAAAGTATGGTCAATCAACCAGCATATTTTGTTCATTCATGTCTGCATACACTTAAAAAGCATTCATTAGCTTCCTCCGTACACCAGGCCTGTGGCTACACAGGGGACTTGATTTTTTTTCTTTCTGTTATTGAGACATTCACAGTGGTGAATAGATCATTTCATGAGACTTCTGAGGAAGAAGCACTCAATTGTTTTTGAAATTATGGTGGAGAATTTTATGGGAAGAAAGATGTGAAACCCTTCTTTCTTTATCTGGTACATAAAACACAACACAATGAACCTTTTTAGATTTTATTATTAACAATTCTTCTTATTATATGATAGTATTATGATTACTCTTTCCTTCAGAGCTACTAACATGGAAATCAGAGTCTGTACTGTTTATCACTATTTGTCCTTTAGCCATAGTTAGGCTATGGCTAACCATAGTAACTTTAACCATAGTTAGGTCTCACTTGCCTTTCTTCTAGGACTGTAGCTACGGTCAGCAATGTTCTTCCGAGTGTCATACCCAGTGCCTTTTTTTTTTTTTTTTTTTTTTTTTAACCATTTTCATGTTTGACCTCCTTCTGATAATAGACCTTTAATCATCCATCTTCAAAGTCTTCTCTGAATTTTGTGCCTTTATTTTTCTTAATCCACATTATTTCTTGCTTCCTTGGGCTGGAAGTTCTTCTACCCATGCTACAGGTATTAGTGATTGCTCAGTTGTGTCTTCTCAACTTCCCTTATCGCTATGTGCTCAGCCACTATTAGCCAGGCCTGGGAACCTTCACATGAAGTTCCTGCAACCATCTTAAAGTAAACACATCTCCAAGGGGGCCCATCTTTTGGTTTAACCCTAAACACATTTCTCTTCTTCCAATTGCATTTTGATCTGGCCTGTCCATTACACCAATCCTGAGAGTCACTCTGAAACTTGCCTCCTTTTCATGTTCCAAAGCTTATTACTCACCCAGTCCTTGAATCCTCCCCACCACGAGTCCCCCATCTTCCCTGCAACTCTATCAGTTCAGCCTTATCAGTTCTTGATGTGACCAGAGCTGAATCCCTCACTACTAGTCCCCCATGGTTCCTGATTAGAGAACATGCACTCCCCAAATCCTCAAATCTTAGCATACTAATTTGTGGCTTAAAGACACCTTTATGTGTTAATTACTATTTTCAAGATAAAGTTCAGGATCTTCAACACTAAGGGAAGTTCTTTTCCTCTAGTGATCTCTCTCTGTGTTTAAGCTTCTATCTTAGCATGATACATAATCTTTCATAGAATTTCAAGCATTTTTAATCTGCGTTAATTTGTCTTACTGTTTCATGCACATAAGCATTTTTTTTGCCTACTGTCTTCTTAGCTCGGAATACTTTCATTAAATATTATCTCATCTCAAAACCCTGGTGAGAAAGTACAGCACTTCTTAAGACCCTGATTTCAATGCCATCTAACTTTAGAGTAGTACCTGACCCTTTAACCAGGATAATATGATCTCAGGGTCTGGTTTGACTCTCATGTCCTATTCCATGTCCCTCTTAGCAGACTTCTTTGAGATCATAAAATATATTATTGAGTCATTTATTAATTATGTTCTCTCTCAGTAATATGGTCAGTATAATGGCTCTCCAATGATGCCTAGAGAGGAATCCTTAGAACTTTAACTATGTGAAGAACATTGCATTGAGAAAACCAGGTGGATAACCATCTGATCTTCAAATGAGATTATCTGAGATTATCCAAATTGGCCCGATCCAATCCAGGGCTTCTAAAATGAGAATGATTAAGAAAGTTAGCAAGTTTTAATGATGTCAGAACAAATACAGAGTGAGGATTGAATCCACCATTGGGAGTTTTGAAGATGGGAGGAGGCCAGAATCCAGGGAGAGCTCTCAGCTTCTAGGATTTATACAGAAGTAGGGCAAAGATTCTCCCTTAGTCTCCTGAAGAAACACAGCACTGCAGACTGCTTGATTATAGTCTTGGCACATTCTATTTAGACTTCTGATCTCCAGGCCTCTTGAGTAATAAATTTGTATTGGTTTAAGTTGCCATATCTGTAGTACTTTTTTAGAACACCGTAGAGAACCTTCTGGAACCTAGTTCCTGTGTCTCATGTCTGCCATTTGATTAATATTTAATATTTTTTGTATTGAACAATGAATTCTGAATTGCAGTTACTAAGGGAATTTAAAGAGTGTGATTTCCATCTGTGCATGTTCAAAGCTTTGATGCGGAAAACTCCAATTATGTTACTAGTCAAAACATAATGGGATGGGGTGGTATGCTCAGCACTATTGACTTTGCCTAGTAGGAAAAAAGATATCGGAGCCATGCTTAAAATTAAAGCAAAACAGTGTGGTCGAGATGCAACACAGGGTATAGTCTATCCCTCATGTACATAGATCTTAACTCAGACCTATTTGCATATAAATCAGCATAAGAGGACACTTAGACAGCATAGACAGTGAAGGTAGTTAAGGTAGACTTCATGGACACACATTTTTTTTTTTTTTTTTTGGTTTTTTCAAGACAGGGTTTCTCTGTGTAGCCCTGGCTGTCCTGGAACTCACTCTGTAGACCAGGCTGGCCTTGAACTCAGAAATCCACCTGCCTCTGCCTCCCAAGTGCTGGGATTAAAGGTGTGCGCCACCACCGCCCGGCTAATGGACACTCATGAAAATGTTAAAGAAACATATAGAGGAGGCTAATATAGTGACACATACCTGTAGTCTCAGCACGCAGGAGCCTGGAGCAGAAGGATCTCAAAATCAAGGCCAGGCTGAGGCACATAGATGTCTTAATACATCACACACACACACACACACACACACACACACACACACACACACATCCTGCACGCATACATGCTATACTTACAAGGTCATTCTGAGAACGTGAGAGGATCATGCTGCAAATTTGCAAGAGATGCTGATGCTTTCGTAGGCTGGTAAATGGCCCCAGGAAGGGTACATATTCAAGAGGAAAGCCAGAATTACACCCTAGAAATATCATCTTAGGGAGGGAACCGGTTAGATATATATTGAATAAAGTCAGTTTAGACAACTATGTCTATTTTATTGTGTCTAATTTTTTTTTAAATCACCTCTGAATGTTGAGTTGACCTCTGTTCCTTAACTGATCACTTTTCTGTAAGGCTGATGGTACCTGGTTTATGTTGTTGTAGTTTCTTGCTTTTCCAAATGTTCCCTGTACAATTGTTTGTCCATGTATTTATTTTCATCACTTGACACTGGGCATTTACTTCCTCAGGCCTGACTAAATACATAAGTCTAGTGAGTGCATTATACCAGCACCTACCACCATCATGTGGGCCTTGCTACTTAATGCAGGCTAGTTTGGAATTCACGATGTAGCCTGGAAGATCTTGAACTGGAACCTATCCCACTTCAGCCTCTAGTGTTGACATTATACACACTCAGCTTTTTATCTTCTTCTTTTGACATCATCTCCATACTCAGTTTTGTTCCTCAGTTCCAAATATCTGGGTAAATTCAGTGGGCTTAGTCGCCTAGCTGTTGGTGCCTTTGTTGTCTTTCTCCAAGAGATCTATCTTACTTATTCCAACTGAAGTTTAGTAAGAAACTTGGGTCCTTGTGGGGAGACATGGAATGGGTAGATAAAGCTGTTCCCCTCCTTAATCCAAAAGGGAAGGTCCTCTGTGGTATTTCAAGGATATGGCCAAGCCCTTGGGAGCAGTGGGGGAGGCAGTTCTCTTAGCTGTGAGACTTCAGGGGATGTCTGCTGCATGCTGCCCATTTGTGGGAGTGAAAGATTTATAATAGTTTTTCATAAATTAAATGAATGTTGAGAGCAGGGAGAACTGGCTGAAGCTATTTAATTCTGGCCGCAGACTATTTCCAGGAAGGTAAACGGGACTTGGAGCGAGTCCTTGTGGCGTGGTGCAGTAAGGAAATGTACACTTCACCTGGGTGTCATATAGCACAGTGGGAATGGCCAACAAAGTGAACCTCAGAGGGATTGTAGGATGAAAGGAAGGCTTCACAACTCTGCCTGTGACCCAAATCCCAGAGCCATGGAGATCCTACAAGGAACCAAAATAAATCACATGAAACTAAGGAATAGGTTTTGGGAAGATAGTAATCTATAGTCCCCTCTTCCCAACTGGCTTTGTAGCAAGGAAAACTGAAGATTGGTGCTATGATTTCTAGTGCACAGGACATTCTTATTTCTGAATCTAGACCATGTTTCACAACTTAATGGGGTCATACACCTTAAAATGACTGCATTACTACCTTCAATTTACATGATTCAGTAGTATCGCAAAGGAACACAAAGGTGGATTAGCCAAGGTCTCCCCCTCCTAAAACCCTTCTTCCCTTCCTCCTCTTTCTTCTTCCTCCCCCCCCCCCCCGGCACATCAAGTCTCTGTGGGATTAAGCACATCTTCTCCCACTGAGGTCAGACAAAGCAGTTCAGCTAGAAGAACATATCTCATGGACAGGCAACAGCTTTTGGCATAGCCCCCACTCCATTTGCCTGGGACCCACATGAAGACCAAGCTACAGATCTGCTGCATATGTGCAGGGGCATATGTGTATATGCTCTTTTGTTAGTGGTTCAGTCTCTGAGAGTTCCAACGGTCCAGGTTAGTTGACTCTGTTGGCCTCCTTGTGGCACTCCTATACCTCTCTGGGCCTACAATCCTTCCCCCTATTCTTCCATTAGAGTCTCCAAACTCCATCCACTGTTTGGCTGTGGTTGTCTGCATCTGTTTGAGTCAGCTGTTGGATGGATTGTCCTTAGAGGACAGCCATGCTAGACGTCTGTGTGTAAGTATAGCAGAGTATCATTAACAGTGTCAGAGAATGGTGCTTGCCCATGAGATGGGTCTCAAGTTGGGCCAGTTATTGGTTGGCCATTCCTTCAGTCTCTGTTCTATTTCCCATCCCTGCATTTCTTGTAGACAGGATAAATTTAAGGTTAAAGGTTTTGCAGGTGGGTTGGTGTCCCTGTTGTTTTACTGAGGTTCCTGCCTGCCTACAGGAGGTGGCCTCTTCATGTTCCATATCACCAATTCTGTGAGTCATAGCTAAAGTCACCCCCATTGATCCTTGGGTGCCTCCTTTATCCCAGGTTTCTGTCATGTCCTGGAGATACCCCCTACCTCTCCACCCTGTCACTTGCAGATTACCTTTCATTCTCATGGCCTTGAGGATCTTGGTTCTTCAGGGAGCAAACAGGCCTTGCTCTGTGTTTTAAAGACAAGGCACATATCACCAATCATGTGTAAACTACCTGACCACACCTCACACTCCTGGCACTATTACATTTTTGCACCATGTGAGTGCTGTGGAATCCTGGACAACCTACAGCATCTTGTGCATTATCGGATAGGAATTCAACTACTCTGAAATCATCATTTTCTCTCCAGATTCTGAACACCACAGAAACCTGTTCTTTCGTTATTCTGATTTTTAAAATAGATAACCGTGAAAAATTATCTCAAGGATCTCTACTTGGCTATTTGTGTTACCCGATCCTTAGAAAAACACCCTCTCAGGAACCAATTTCTCCATTCATCCAATTGAGAAGGTATTTTCTCTCCCCAGGCCTGTATTAATGGTAATATTAATGGTGAAAATTTGTAATTTTCTTTTTTTTTAAACCAGGGTTACAGTTAATATGAGAAATGTACATTAAATAGGGAAAAAAAAACCTTACTTCAAATTTTGTTAAGTGTTACAAAGGAAAGTGCAACGTCCTTGGAAATAATAACAAGCAGGAATATATTTTCATCAATGTAAAGACTTTATTATAACTTGAATCAGTCTTTGGCTCTGCAGGTGGGTTTGTAAATTGGTACAATTATTTTGGAAAGCAATTTGGTCCATAAAAAACTCACCAAAAAACTCTCAGGTGCTTTAATCCTGTGATTCAGTTGTTAGGAATTTCTCTTAAGAAAATAATTTTAAGTGAGGCTAAAGATGTATGCACCATCGTAGGCGCAGCAGCATTACTTAATGTGAAGAACCATTGGAAAGTACTTAAATCCATAACAAAGTGAATGATCACATAACTTAAATTATCATGCAATGGAAACCTTGAGGTCTTTTGTGAAGCCTTCTTGCCCTCTTTTAAAGGATCACAAAATTCTAAACATATGATTGTAATTAATGAAAGGAAAATATAACATTTGGCTCTGGCCCATTTCATGCCAGATATCAGGAAAGTAATGAATAATAGATGGGTCTTATTTTCCCTGTATATTTCTGCTCTTTCTCCAGTGAAGATAATTCATTTTGTAAAGAGAAAAGGAATATCATAAAAGATAATATATTTTACAAGACTGGAAAACAACAATTGCATACAAACCATATATATGTCCGTGTTGAATAGTCTTTGTTTTTTTACTTAATTTTAAGTATCTGTATTGTTGCTTAATTTGTGAAATGAGTATATTGCTAGTTTGGGATATTAGCATTATCTTCTCAGATAGCAGACTTTAGAAATAGTTTCAAAGCTCAGATATTATGACCTATTCAATTGTTATGATCTATGAATTCAGACAATTTAAGTTCTTGCAAATTATTTACACATTTAAAACACAGATTATTAATGCATTCCAGTTTATTTTGGGAGGGTTTAAACTTGATAATTTTCGTAATGTTGCTAACTGTAAATAAAGAAAGGCTCCTTTAAATGTTGTATCTTTGCTCCTTCTTCATTTGATTTGCTGTTTCTTCCTGATTCAGACACTCTTTCACATGGAAGGAAAAAATTACACTTGTTTTGTAATACTTGGCTAAATTTCAAAGAACAATATTCACGAGCAGCAGAATGAACTCGCTCAATTAAAATCTCAACGGGATTTACATTGCCATAGTTAGCCAACCTTCACATTTTTAATGACTGTATATCGATAGAATTCCAATTTCAATATTTCCTAGTGCTTGCCGAGTGGTTACAAATGTATCCAGTGATCATTTCAATTGATGCATAAATAATATCCCAGCTATTCTATGCTGGCAAAATAATAGAATCTGACTCACAGGTATTTACAGTCCCCACGTCCCTTGAAGACATTGCTTCTCTTCCAGTTGTGTCCTTTCTGATGAGCTAGCCATAGCACAAGTTGGAGGAATTACGACAGTGGCCCCATAGAAACTAGAGACTTCCTAAATTTAAAGCAAGTCCACAATTACTCGCAGTAGTTAAGCACTCTTTCCCCTAAAGAGTCATTGTATGTTCAGCTTAAATATTAGCTCACTTTCTATAATGGCAGTGCTCTTAAAAAGACTTTATGTAAGTGCACTC
>JADRCC010570436.1:0-12715 GCA_019843855.1 Hylomyscus alleni | reverse complement strand
TTTTTTCTTATTAATAAATTATTTTATCTATTTATACCCCAATTGTTTTCTCCTGGTCCCCCCTCAAAGAGTTCTAACTCCTATTCCTCCCCCAGTTCACCTCTGAGAGAGTTAACCCCCTGCATTCCCCTATCCCTTTGCTAGGTCAAGTCTCAGTAGGATTAGGCACAAGTGAGTATGCTTAAATCCCACTTAGAAGGGGGAATGAAATAATCATGGAGAGAAGGGGGGCAGGATCAGATATGTGCGGGAGGTAGGAGAGAGGCCCAGAGGGCCGGGAGAATGAATGAAAGTATGTAGCTGCCAGGGGTTTGGGAGGAACCTCTAGAAAGTCCCAGAGACCTGGGACTTGGGGTGGCTCCCTGGACTCAATGCGAGTAACCTTAGTTGAAATGCCCAACAGTGGGGAGATGGAACCTGAAGAGACCACCTCCAATTAGACCAGGTTCCCAGTGGAGGGTTGGGACACCTTCCAAATAGTCAACCCAAAATTGTTCCTGTCTAAAAGGAATGCAGGGACAAAAATGGAGCAGAGACTGATGGAGTGGCTTACAAGTGATCATCACAACTTGGGATCCATCCCATGGGTGGACACCAAACCCTGTTATTATCACTGATGCTGTGTTGTGCTTGCAGCATGGTTGTCCTTTGAGAGGCTCTAGCAGCAGCTGGCTGAGACAGATACAAATACTTGCAGTCAATTATTGGACTGAAGTTGGGGACCCCTATGGAAGAGTTAGGGAAGGAATTGAAGGAACTAAATGGGATGGCAACCTCCTAGGAAGACCAAGAGTGTCAAGTAACCTGGACCAATGGGAATTCTCAGAGACTAAACAATGAACCAAAGAGCATACACACGGGCTGGTCCAGGACCCCGGCACATGTGTAGCCGAGGACTGCTTTGTCTACTTAGTCCTTTAATCATTTTGAACCAAGGTTGGAGTTTATTTATGAGAATGATCAGGACTGAAATAGATTAGTTGTCTAGAGTGTGAGTGTAGCATTAACTTAGTGTTTGGAATCTTTGGCTTGTCCTAGAAGGGCAGACATTGTCAGAAAATGATTTGTGTCATCAAGATTCTTCCCTGGGCCTTAAGTAGATTAACTAGGTTTGGAGACTCCCCTGCGTGACTGCCTCCACCCGACTTTCTCTGCCCTTTTCTCTTTGGATTGTGCTATCACACTAGGAATGAGATTCCAGTGTTCATAGCAGAGCTTACTTTGTTGTGGTTGGTTGAGTTTATATGGAGGCTACACATTCTCCATGGCTTAATAATAAAAGTTAATGACAGAGGCCATGGAGACCATAGATGAAGTTTTAAACAATTAAAAAATGTGTTAAAAGAATTTTGGTTTAGAATAGGATTTACACCACTTAGATATCTTTTCTATCACAAAAGATAGGTAAAAATAAAATACAACACTATTTCTTTTTAATTTTTCAAGAGAAGTGAATCTTCCAATGTTCAGTTTGTAAGGTTTTTCATAGTAATTTATGGTCACAGAAAAGTGAAGACCTTCGATCCTTCTTAGAAGGGGGAACAAAATACCCATGGAAGGAGTTGCAGAGACAAATTGTGGAGCAGAGACTGAAGGAATGACAATCCAGAGACTGCTCTACCTGGGAATCCTTCCCATATTCAATCATCAAATCTAGATACTATTGTGGATGCCAGCAAGTGCTGACTGACAGGAGCCTGATATAGCTGTCTCCAGAAAGGCTCTGACAGTGCCCGACTTGTACAGAAGTAGAGGCTCACAGCCATCCATTGGACTGAGCACAGGGTCCCCAATGATGGAGGTAAAGAAAGGACCCAAGGAGCTGAAGGGTTTGCAGCCCCTTAGAACGAAAAACAATATGAACTAACCAGTACCCTAAGCTCCGAGGGACTAAACTACCAACCAAAGAGTACACATGGTGGGACTAATGGACTAGTCGATCATCAATGGGAGGAGAGGCCCTTGGTTCTGTGAAGGCTTTATGCCCTAGTGTAGGAGAATGCCAGGGCCAGGAAGAGGGAGAAGGTGGGTTGGTGAGCCGGAGGAGTGGGGAGAGAATAGGTTTTTTTTTTTTTGGAGGGGAAACCAGGAGAGGAGCTATCATTAGAAATATAAATAAAGAAAATATCTAATAAAAAAAAAAAGTGAGGCACTTGGGCATTAGTTCTCAACCACCCTAATGCATTCCTCATATTGTGGTGACCCCCGAATTTTGTTGCTACTTTATGACTGTGATTTTCCTATCGTTATGAATTGTAAAGTAAATATCCGTGTTTTCTCATGGTTTTAGGTGATCCCTGTGAAAGGGTTTTTCGACCCTCACAGAGGTTGTGACCCACAGGTTGAGAAGCACTGCCTTAGAGGAACCAAGCTATATCCCCCAGATGAGATAGCAGACTCATGAAAGGAGCCGAGAGCCCAGAGGGGGAAGAGCTCATTAGGGAGACCAAGTTTACAAGCTGGTTCCTTTTTAGGAGGAGTGGCGTGTTTCAGGGTGACTCATAGAAGTTTGTCAGCTCTCTCTTACTTTGCTTGTCTGTTCGAAGTCTGCCTCATTTCTGTGTGACTGTAAGGATTTCATAAAAGTTCAGATATCTTAACTGCTTAACTTTTTTCCTTAAATACTGCTGAATTAGTGCCCAGATTTTTAAAAACAAGAAACTAAGGCCAAATTTCAAGCATTTTAGAACCTTTAAAGAGACATAGAAAAAGCAATAAAGTTTTAAATATCAAAACTAAATGATGTTGAGTTCTAACTTGAGTTTCTAAGTCTAGGATTGTAATATTGTATATGTAAGTACATGTATGCCTCTGCATGCAAATCCACGTATTCAATTGTGTTCATGTATATAGGTGTATGTGTATGTAAGTAGCTATATATGTTTTCATGCTGTGTATGCATGTACATGTATTTATTTGTATGTGTGTTACAAGTTCATGATACAGTGTTTGAAGATGTTGCGAGGTCTTCTCATAGTGCCACTACTCCTATCTTAGACTCTCATGGTGCCACTAGTTCTATCTCAGACTCATGTGCTCAAATACAGGAGCATGTATTCTCCAGCAGAAGTGTCCTAGGTGTCAATGGAAATACTTTGAGAATGTATGAGACATTCATTTTGGTTTGTCTTTCTAGATGGCAAAACTAGAATTACTTTGTTTTAGCCTTGATATATTAGTTTTATGACACTATGAGGAAATTTCTGTGCTTTCCATTCTTCCTCTTTTTAGGATTAAGTGTTGGTTTTATGTGTTATCTTCATTCATTTTAATTATTATATGTGTGTGCATGCACATTTTGTGGGTGCAGGTACCTGAGGAGGTCAGAAGATGGCATTAGATCCTTTGGAACTCAAGTTCCTGATGGTCGTGTGGACTTTAAGTTGCTGTATCATCTCTCCGACCCCTTAGGTGTGGATTTTAGGTAATATGTTAGATACAAATAAATCAAGGTTTTGATTTTCTCTTTTGTTTAAGGAGTTTATATAGATTAGCACTAGAAACTTAGAAACATACTGCTTGTTAAGTTTAACATGGATTGTTTTGCATGTATTTTAGGTTATGGTTCAGAAAGTACCCCTTGCGATCCAAAAGTTTAGTAAAATTTGGTGGTTGGCATTTGGAGTGTGTGTGTGTGTGTGTGTGTGTGTGTGTGTGTGTGTCTGTCTGTCTGTCTGTCTGTCTGTCTGTCTGTGGGTGGGTATGTGGGTAAGGGTCTGAAGACAGCTTTGAAGAGTCAGTTCTTTCCTTCCTTCCTGTAGAGTCATGGTATCAAACTCAAGGGGTTAAGATTAATGGCTGTTTGCTTTACCCACTGAGCCATCTCAAAGGTCCATCTTATTAGCATCTTTGAAAGCACTAATTAGAGGAGCCATGCTATTTATGATAGAGGTGAAAACTATGAGAAAATGATCATACAGAGTGAACTTTTTGAAAGTAGGAACATTTCTGAAGGAAAAACCACAAGAGAAGGGTTGTATGAACAGATACTTGCTGAAGGAAAACAAAGTATCCACGAGAGTAGCTTCAGACCTGAGTCTACACCAGAGTCATTTAGGCCGGTTCAGATAACTCCATTTTCAGTCTGTGCCACTGAACACGGGGACCACAATTACTGCATGTGGAGGCCAGGTATTTATTTGAACTCAATGAGGCTCTCCACGTTTCCTATGTGGGCCATGAGTAAGACTACTGCTTGTAGAATATGTCCTCCTTCACCTTGCATTGCACCTTGTAGTGTAACACTTCTATAGTGGAGCCAAGGTGTTGTGCTTTGTAATCTTCAACTTGGTGAATATTACTAATAAATGTTCACACTGTGGACAAGTGTGATGTGCTTATGCATAGCGTCTCAGTGGACCCCCAGTAGTAGGTACATTTACTAAGACTTTCCCTATGACAGCTGCCCATTGCAGAGATCATCACACGGAAATAATGTTTGTATCAAAGAAGACTGTGCTTCTCTTCAGAAAAAGAGTCAAACACACCATTAGCAGGGAGGAGAAGCAGATGCTGTTAAAGCCACTGTGCACTTTCTCTTTGTTGGTGACATCCTTCAGTTACAGTTTCCTTACATGGGGTGGATTCTATACAGACTCAATGGGGCTCATCATTTGACATGCAAAAAATAGTTATTATTTCTTGAAGTTTACTTATAGTGGAAGCCCCTAAACTCAAAGAACAGAAGTTTATTTTAGCCTCTTATTTGTATTATATAAGTTATTTAAATCCCTCATTATTAAAAAAGTTTTCCAGGGGTTATTCAGTAAGTGAGGAATTTGTGTTGTTCATTACGATTTGTAAAGAAAACAGTCCCGAGTACATGGAGACATTCTGAAGCTTCTCTGTATGTTCTATATTTGCTAAACTAGTGGTAGAATTTTCTGAGAAAGCTGAATCTTACAGTTTGAATAAAATATAAACTCATTTCCTCTCATATTTCTTAAGGACAGTATTGTTACACTCCTATTTGGTAGATATATTTAGTAGTTATTAGATTGTTATTTACTTTAAGATCTGAACTATATGAATATTTTGACGTTTGAAAATAAGCAAAAGGCCCAAATAATATGTGAAGTCAACTTAGTATTGTACCTGAAAGTAGAAACTAAGATTTCTTTTCTTTAAAAAAAATTTATCTCACACATATGTGTGCATGTTTGTGTATGTGTTTTCGTGTACATGTAGGTCTTCATTGACTTGTAGATAACTTGTGCTGCATTTAGTTATTATAAGGGCAATGCAATCTTATAATGAAAACAGAATAAGCACGAAGATGCCTGTCAGGATCACACATCACTACAATAAATCACGGGTTGTATTACTGAACATTCTCCCACATGCTTTATGTTTTTCTTATTAAAAACTTTAAGAGGAAAGGGGAAATGATATAATTATATTTTTTATTAAAAATAAAATAAATTAAAAACATGTAGCATTAGGTCTATTCTGGCATTTTCAAACAGAATTGTCTTTGTTGATTTCCCCTTCTCTACCATTCCTTGGCCCCAGCTTCTTTCTACTTCCTATCTATTCTTCTTCTGATTTAAGCCTTTTGTTATTTCAGCTCAGAATCTCAAATGACCTGCTTATTCTCATATTCCTTCCCCTTGGGTTTTATTCCTTCGATGATTTTTTTTCTTTTGTAAACATTTTAAGATTGGCCTCTATACATTGTAGTGGTCCTGTGTCATAAGGGCTAATTCATGTAAAAGTATGAAATGCAACAAGACACAATCATCCAGTTTTTAACCTTGAAGTGAATTGTGAAATCTTTTTTTCTTCCGTTTAACTTTTAATATTTTTTGTTTTTTTTCTGCCTTAATTCTTTTGTTTCATCTCAGTTTCTTTTGTGGTTTTTTTTTTTTTTTTTTGAGACAGGGTTTCTCTATATACTCCTGGCTGTTCTGGAACTCATGCTGTAGACCAAGCTGGCCTCGAACTCAGAAATCCGCCTACCTCTGCCTCCCAAGTGCTGGGATTAAAGGCGTGTGCCACCACTGCCTGGCTCATCTCAGTTTCTTACTCTGTCTTAAATGTTGTTTTTTGTCTTCTGAATTTGCTGAATATCTGAACTCATATTGAAATTGTTACATTAGAAAGTTTATTTAGATGTTTTTTCATATAGTATATTTTGATAGTATTCTTTCCACTCCCTCAACACCTCCCAGATTCTGTTTACCCAACTTCATATTCTCCAGCCAGGAATTCTCTATCAATAAAATAAAATAAAGAAAAATAAAATAACATAAAAACTCAAAGGAAAACCAAAAGGATCAAGAGAGAAATAAAAAAAAAATCTACAAAAAGGAAGTCACTAAGACCAACTACAAAAAGTGATGTACACACACACACACACACACACACACACACACACACACACACACTCTACATGGTATCCATTTTGTGTTGGCCAACAGAGATATCTATCTTTGCAGTGTTTTCTGCTCCAGTTAGAATTCCATCATGTCCCAGAACCCAAGAGCTGAGTGTTGCTTTCATGGACAGTGATGCCCAGCCTCTCCCATCTCCTCAGGTCTTTAGCAGTCTTCTATCCTGGTGCCAGCACCCTACACTGAGACTGCTAATCCCATCTCCTCGGGTCTTTCCCAGTCTTCTGTCATGGTGCCAGCACCCTACACTGAGACTGCTAATGATTCTTAGCCATTTTGTGTTTTCCTCTTTCACATAACCTTGTTGCCTTTTCTTGCTTGTTCCGGCCTGATATTGATAGTCTGAGGGTCTTGTGGTCTGATGGTGAGTCACCAACTGCTTTCTTTTGAAGTTGTGGAGGACAGCATTGCTGTCCAGTGTTATTTTGTTATCCATGTTTTGTATTTACCACTTGTTTTTGTCTTTTTGATAGTGAGAACCCAGGAGGCTTCGATCACTATAGCACTTCTGCCATGTATCCAGATTCTCCAGTCCTCTGTATTTTCCTTGGTTTATGGGGAGTTGTAATTTAGGTTAAAAATGGTTCTCTCATCCCCTCCTCCTCCATTTTGCAGGAAGGAGAGATGATTTATTGAGGGGAGCCAGTATTCTTTATAACTTCACCTGGTAGCTCTAGTTTTGCAGTTTATTGCATCTGTAAACTCTCATCAAACCACTAAATGGTCCATGACTTACAAGCAGATTTAGATGAAATGCTAGTTTTAGCTTTACTTTCTGCTCTGCTTGCATGGTACAGTCATCTCATGTGCTTCCAGTAAGCTGTGCAGGATGTGTCATTTGCTGAATCCCAGTTACGTGGAAAACACAGGCTGCCCTTCAGTGTTGTACCTCACCCATGGAAAACTGGGTCTCATCTGCTTGTGTGTATCTATAAATTAGTGAGTGTGTTAAATCTATCACAGCATGAAATCACTTCAAGCACTGTGAAAGACTGTCTTAAAGAATTTAAATTGATTGCAGATGTTAGTGCAATTAAGCAGGCCTGATGAGCTAAGAATCATGGTTCTCAGATTTGAATATGAATGCATTTAAAAAAATTATAGTGATGTACTCCATGTAAATGGAATTCATAGGCATCTGAGAGTTTTTAATCACCTTCTGTTTTCAAATGGTTCAGAAACATGAAAAGTGATATGTGACCCCTTAGGCAGATACCTGAATCACCCAGAATAAATATGTATTAGTCTGAAGTACTTAGTTCTGTGACATCCTTATCCAACAAGAATTCATGCTGATTACACTTCCGTTATTTTACAATTCTACCAGTTGGCCGTATCTATTTCTATGTCTTTAATTCAATAAAAATATTATTTTATAGGTAGAGAAAAATTCAAAGTTACTCTCCCAAATTTTGAAGTTGAAAAATCAGAGTAAGTCTTACAGGCAATGAACAACATTTAGATTACAGACCTCTGCTGGCCGAACTCCATCTAGTTAACTAGCACTTCCACAGCAGAAGCATAAGAGAAAAACCTACTTGTTTTTAAAAGTAGCATAATTGTAAATCTGGCATCTGGTTTTGAAACAAGGTGGTAAGAAGATGAAATAGAGGTATGGCAAGCTCATCTCCAGTTTGTCTCCAAATGAACCCATGCTTCTATGCTCCTTTGTTTCTGTAACACTGTAAAATGTTATGACCGTTAGGACTTTATTATGTGCAGTGGTAAAGTGAAATGTCAACATGGTTAGGAATCATGTATGTACAACTTTAAGAAAGTAAATACTGAAAATTTCTGAAGAATAGTAACATTAATGACTAGAAACAAAGAATACATTTTTTCTGTAGATAGTACAAGTTAAAGCTTTGTTCTACAATACTACATGAAAGCTTATTTGATTGTGTGTGTGTGTGTTGACATTTCCATGTGCATATGCTTTTTTGAAGTAGTAACTAATATAGCTGAAATTATTAAATTCAAGGACTAATTAAATTATAAAAAATTACAGGTGTGTGTTTGTGTGTTTGATAGAGTAGTTGGTTTTTTTTTTTCTCCTGTTTTGTCTGTCTTATTGAAGTTAACAGTAAGGTAGAAAATGGAGGTAAGTGAATAAATGTTATGATAGAACCTTTCAGATTCATATTTGTGATACAAAGTTAAATATAAAGGTGGTCATTCTGAGCATCATAAAATATACATAGTGTTTCCCACATATATATTTGATATGTACATATATCAAATTTATATACATATACATGTATGTGTACATATATATATATACATACACATATTTAAGTATATATACCTGTGTTTAAATACAGTGTCAGCAAAGTATGTTTAGGCTTATAAAGGGCCTGTATTGTTTTTACAGTATAAGCTTTTTAGTTTGTTTTAGCCATACCTAGCTTGAAACAATTTCTTTTGAAGTGATTACTAATCCTGCCCTCCCTAAGAGTGAATATAATTACATTCTTCCTCATCTCTGGTGGTGTGTGTGTGTGTGTGTGTGTGTGTGTGTGTGTTGGCATTTGCATGTGCATATATTGATGCACTCATGCATATATGGATATAGGAGGTTGATGCTGGCTATGTTCTTGTATTGGTGTCTCCCTTTCTTTTTTTGATATGGCCTCTTACTGAATCCAGAACTTACCATTTTGGCTAGACTAGCTTGTCAGCCTCAATATTTGCCTGTCTTAATCTCTTCTCTCAGTTCTGGTGTCATAGATGTTCATCATTACTCTCAGATTAGTTATTTATTTATTTGTTTGTTTATTTATTTATTGTGTGGAGGATTCAAATAAAAGTCCTTATGTTTACACGGCAACCATTTTACCCACTGAGTCATCTCTGTGACTCTTTTAACTCACATATGATTACATTAAGCATAGATACCATGATATAAAATAAACTGTTTGATATCATTAAAAATAAAATCAACCGAGCTGGGCGGTGGTGGCGCACGCCTTTAATCCCAGCACTTGGGAGGCAGAGGCAGGTGGATTTCTGAGTTCGAGGCCAGCCTGATCTACAGAGTGAGTTCCAGGATAGCCGGGCTATACAGAGAAATCTTGTCTCGAAAAACAACAACAACAACAACAACAACAGCAGCAACAACAACAAAAAGTAAAATCAACCCTTGGCATTCCTAGAATTTAGAACACAGAAACAGACATATTTAGCTACCATATATATTTGTCAACATTTTTGCCTGGTCTTCCAGATGTCTGTCTGTGGAATCTTAGCACTAAATTTGTTTATATCTCCTTTTTTATCTCCTTAGCAATGTCATTGATATTTGTTTTTCTGTAGCATGATATATACTTTGACCTTTAGCTATTCTACCTTCATTGACTCAAGGAAAGCAGATCTTACTGGCTTGTGCATCTGACAAAATGGCTATATTTTGATAGCCCAGATTTAAGTTCTCCAGCAACTAAGAATCCATTCTTTCTATATCTCGCAGCCTTGTCTTCCTGTGAGTTGGTTTATTTTTCCATCTTCTTTACTTAGTATATGCAGAGGGTCAACATAAACTCTTGGCTTCATTCTTTTATTTTGATTTGTGGTCCTCAAAAACTTGAGAAAATGGGCTTAAGTATCATGAATGTTAAGCTAGTATGCCTGACTCAACACTGACCTCTTATTTTATATATAACACAGAATAATATGTTAATATAATTTCAAATATGAGATTTGAAAATATAATTTAATTACTGTATTATATTTCATTGAAAAACTTTCCTGCAACTTACATATAAAATCAGCTTTTTTAGTATTATCTCTTGGTTTTTAATTATATTTGACTGTGGTAGAATTCGTACCACAGTCAAATATAATTAAATTTAGGTGGTGACCTAAAATGGAACACATCTTCTTTTCCTACTCTAAAATATTCTTAGGCCGACTATACGTTATCTGATGACTTATTTTTTAACTTATGATAGACATAGACTGTTACAGCCCCCTTTGCACTTTATCATTTTTCTTCTAAAAGTTATACTTTACCTTCTTCTTCTCCTAATTTTAAACGTAACTGCCTTTCATTTTATCCTTTACAGCTGAACTTAAGCATACTCATTGAAGAATGCTATGTACCTTGCAATAGTGTGCTCTGATAATTGTATTTTTCCAAACTTGATGTTAACTCTTGATTTTTTAAAAAATTTTCAACCATTTTTTACATTTTAAAAAGTTATTTATTTTTTTATTATTCATTGAATTGTGATGCTGAGGATTGAACCAGATCCCTGTGCCATCCAGCTAACCTTGGCGACCCAAGGACACACAGCTGTTTAATCCTTTCTAATTCTTCTGGGCTCTGGTTCCTCAGTTTTCTTAGCACTAACCAGCTCTTACCTTCTAATTAGCCACATACTGTAAAGACTCAGGTTGAATTAACTATTTGATTCCAGTCTTGCCATTGTCTTTGCCAACTGCTTTAATGAGCAATGGCCCATAGTGAAGGATGCACTGACTCTGCCTTCTCAAGTTACACTTGGAGGTCAGACACAAAGTCATGAATGTCAGGTTCATGGGTTGTCCAGACAAGGTGTATCCCATAAGAATATCGCCTCTGCAAATTTATCATTGTTTATATGTGATTCTTAGAGTGTCACAAACTCAGTTGTTCAACATAGTAAGATTTAGCATGTAAATATAAGCTAATATACAGCGGTATTTATAGATGAAAGCATCTTCATAATTTATAATCAGAAATAAAAGCATTCTTATCATGTTTCTTTATAAGCCTGTCTATGTAGAAGTCATATGAATTGTTTATTTAATTTGTGGATGATTTATAGAAACTACTGGCCATAAGGTCCTGTTACTGTGAATCCCCTTAGCACCATATGACGTTTATCTTTTTTCTTTGTTTCAAACTTCATGTAGTTGTCCATTTTACTTGATGTGATAGACTAAAATCTTCATGGGGGCAAGGAATATTTACTGTGACACGAAGTAGATATATGTGTTTTTGTGTCTGGTTTTCTTTTTTTCTGCGAAGTCTTGAAGAATGAAGAATGCTGTGTTTGTGGCCTCTTTACATGTCCTAATGTAGACAGCCTCCTCTCAGCACTTAGTGCACATTAGAGTACTTTTCAATGGATACATTTGTGCCTTTTAGTGTAATCTTTGAATTTATGCTCTATCTTAATATATATGAGCCATTTTAATGGGGGCTTATATAGTTTCTTGTAATTTGAGTTTTCTCTAACTACCTGAAGACACTTATAATAAGATCTGGTGGTAACTTACAGTTGGGAAATTTATCTCCCCTAAATTGTACATCCTGCCTGGTTACCTTTTAGGGGGGAATTGGTCATGGACTGATTTTGTATCTCATTCTGTTTTCTTATTATTTAGATTTCATAACTCATGATCTTTATACATTTTCTTTTATCGTTTTTGAAAATTTTCTTAGGACAGAAAGGTTGTTTAAATAATCAAAAGAAAATGATTACATATTCTAAGATCAACTTGTTTAGTAATCAAGTGATACCCAAAGTACCATTCATTTATTCAGATGCTCATATTTAAAATTATTAAAATCAAAGATACAACTTAAAAAGATAAAGTATCATTTATTGAAGCAGTCTTTAATGTAGAATGATTTTTTACTGTCTTATTGCTCTGTTTGGTCTACTTAAAAGAAAAAAGGCCTCTGATTTAAAAATACTTCTCATTTGACCAGTGCTTGTGGAAGGAATACTTTTCTTGTGATATATAGTCACAAAGCATTTAAATACAAATTAATGCACAATAAAAAAAAATGAATGGGTAGAAAGGCTTAAAATATATTTACAAAATGCTTCTTTATTCTTAATATAATATCCAAGGTAAGAATGAGAATAAAGGGGATATGATGGAGGCATTGAAGGAGCTCATCCTCTTTTTTCTTACAAAAGTACAAAATTTAGAATTTAGAAGACAGCATGTCCAAGGAAACAAGTCCTAATCAAAAATGAGACAGAGTTAAAGTATTACGGGTTTTTGATTCTGAGAATGTATATGGAAGGGATTTTGTAACAGTAACACTAAGATTAGTGAGAAATTGCTCTCTTTTATTGACAATGTTTTCACAGAAGTTTGAAGGTTAGGTTAAAAACTGAACAACACAGCTATGGGAGGATTGTTAAATGGACTCTGGTACTATTAGGTTGCTACCATTTTGAGACTATGCTGATAACTGAAGAAAGGATGGATACAGGGACCTTCTCAAGGATGTGATTGCGCTGATATGGCATCATTTCTGACCCTCTGTGAGGATTTGAGCCATGTGAGTGCACTTTCTTCAAAATGTCTTTAGAGGTGAATATGTG
>JADRCC010570433.1:0-13874 GCA_019843855.1 Hylomyscus alleni | reverse complement strand
GGGGAAGGGTTAAGGAGAGATTTTGAACCTTTGAGCTGGAAAATCCATTGAGTAGTTAAACCTTTCATGAATTGTTCTTTGGAAAGCTGGGAGAAAAGATTATTGAGAGAAATGCAAACACTGAAGGTCTGAGAAGCTCCAGAGGAAGTCTGAGAGTTACTTAAGCCGATCAAGGCCCTTGCGTATTTACTACTTTTGAATTAAGATTCTGTGGTTCCGGTCATCTGGGCTGAGGAATCAGCTGTAATTAACAAAGGACCGGAACCACTGAAGTGAAACCTCTTTTTTTGTTTGTTTGGTTGGTTGGTTGGTTTTTCGAGACAGGGTTTCTCTCTGTCCTGGGTTGCCCTGGCTGTCCTGGAACTCACTCTGTAGTCCAGGTTGGCCTCGAACTCAGAAATCTGCCTGCCTCTGCTTCCCAATTGCTGGGATTAAAGGTGTTCGCCACTACCACCCGGCTGAAGTGAAACCTTTGCTTTATGGAGACAATGGATGTCGGTCAGCGGGAGCTGAGAGAGCAGTGATGAATGAGACCAGCATTAACTGAGGTGAAATCTGGGAAGTGTTTCCTGAGAGTCGGTATATGGAAGCTCTGTTTCCGAGGCGGCCGAGGTTGTAACAAGCTGAACTTGGTAGCATAAGAGTCACCCAAGTGTTAGTGGTTTTGAAGGCATGAAGGGCTCACGAAGAGCAGCTGAGGGGCTGGAGAAATGACCCATGCTCCTTGGAGGAGCCCAGAAGATGTGAATGAGTCCCCAAATGCTGGACATGGAGTTGTTTGCACTGCTGGAGCTTGGCTTTGCTTTGTTAGATTGTGAGTGTGCCCTAGTTCTTCCTTCTTGAAGAGAAAATATTTAACTTAATTTTGATTTTACTGGAGATTTTAGTTGAAAGACTTTGACTTGTATAGAGGTTTTGGAGTTTTGCGAAGACTTTAAAAGAGTTTTACAAAGATTTTAAAAGAGACTGAATGTTTTAAAGATTCTGAATATTTTAAAGAGACTGACTTTTTAAGTGTTTAAAATTTTAATGACTGTGGAACTTTTAAAATTTAATGTTTATATTGTAATGTTGGTATTCATGTATGATTCAGATGAACAAGAAAGGAAAGGTTATGACAGTGACATATTCATACGTCAAGTTGACAAGGGGTCAATTGTGCTGGCTACTTCTATGTCTGCTTGACACAAACTAGAGTCATCTGAAAAGAAAGAATTTCAATTGAGAAGAAACCTCCATAAGATACAGCTATAGGACATTTTCTTAACCAGTGACTGAAGGAGAAGGTCTCAGCTTTGTGAGTGTTGCTATCCCTGAGTTCTGTAAATCCTGGGACCTATGAGAAAGTAGGCTAAACAAGCCATGATGAGCAAGTCAGTAAGCAGCACCCCTCCATGGCCTCTGCATCAGCTCCTGCTCCCTGGTTCCTGCCCTGACTTCCTTCAATGATGGGCTAGTTAAGTCAGATAAGTCCTTTCCTCCCCTACTTGTATTTATTCATGGTGTTTCCTCGAAACAATAGAAACCTCACAAGGACAGCCAGCAACAGAAGCTTCTAAGTAAGAATGGAAAGTCAGCAAGAGAAAGTGTTGATGTGATCAACTTGTCAGCCTGTGAAATGAAAAACAGGAAAGTATCAGGTTGGGAGGACAGAGCAGACTATATACACATTAAGACTCCAAAGGAGGGGCTGGAGAGATGGCTCAGCGGTTAAGAGCACTGACTGTTCTTCCAGAGGTCCTGAGTTCAATTCCCAGCAACCACGTGGTGGCTCACAACCATCTGTAATGGGATCAGATGCTCTCTTCTGGTGTGTGTCTGAAGACAGCTACAGGGTACTCATATAAATAAAATAAATAAATCTTTAAAAAAAATTCCAAAGGAGAAATCACGGAATGAAAATAGATGTTTAATTTGTCATCAGAGACTTGAAAAACTTACTGTTGGAGTGAGTTCTTGATATCCACAGTGTGTGCTCTATTTGTGTTATTTAATATTTGCTTGTTTGTGTGGGCAGCACTGGAGATTAAACCAAGAACCTCAAGTATACTAGGAAGTGTTCTACAGCTAAGTAATATCTCCAGACCTTCATACTGGTTTTTTGAGATAAGTATCTCTATGTAGCCCAGGCTAGCCTCAGACTTGTGATAACCCTCTTTCCTCAGCCTAAGTCGTGAGCCATACCCAGATCACTGTAGTATGAATGCTCTCTCTTTCCAACTTTACAGCTATATTTTATCTTGAAGCTGTCATGATACCCATGCCATTTTTTTTTTACTGATTTCTCAGTGGGTACAAAATACTAAAAGTGCTTAAGATAATATATAATACGGTTTTGACTTCTTTCTAAAAATATTTCATATATTTTTCCTCTGTGGGGTATACATATATCAAAGAAAGATATGAAATTTAGACCTAATTCATTCAGGAATAAACCAAGGCAAAGTCAAACACCTTTAGCTTTAACAATAACAAAAACAAACTTACGTACAATACAGTGTTCATAGACTAGTCCTATGCCTTGGTGGGTGTACTGGCTGGCTTTGTGTGTGAACTTGACACAGGCTGGAGTTATCACAGAGGAGGGAACTTCAGTCGGGGAAGTGCCTCCATGAGATCCAGCTGTGGGGCATTTTCTCAATTAGTGATCAAGGGGGTAGGGCCTCTTGTGGGTGGTGCCATCCCTGGGCTGGAAGTCTTGGGTTCTATAAGAGAGCAGGCTGAGCAAGCCAGGGGAAGCAAGCCAGTAAGGAACAGCTCTCCATGGTCTCTGCATCAGCTCCTGCTTCCTGACCTGCTTGAGCTCCAGTCCTGACTTCCTTTGGTAATAAACAGCAATGTGGAAGTAAGCTCAATAAACCATTTCCTCCTCAACTTGCTTCTTGGTCATGATGTTTGTGCAGGAATAGAAACCCTGACTAAGACAGTGGGTAAGAATGCTGGCTGCCAAACCTGCTGCTCTGTGTTCAAACCTCAGGCCCACATGGTGGTGAGAGAAATGACTCCTACAAATCATTCTTCAACATCTGCACATGCACGTGTGCGCACACACACAATACACCATACACACAATACACAGAAAACTGTTCAAGTGTTCATTCACAAGCTCGGGAGAATCCACTTTGAGGCTGTAAGATTTTAGACTGTTTAGTCGTATTAAAATATAACAAAAACTATAATGTATTTATATAACTCCAAAAACCATACTGTCATTTCCAATCCTTTGGTTACCTATAAGGCTGTATCTTGACCCCTGGGTTTTGAGAGTTCAGTGCTTTCTTAACAACTTCTTCATTTTCCTCTTCAGAAACAGAACATGTGCAATAAACAATTGCTTGAACTTTAGTAACTGCATTGAAAGAAGACAGTATCAGTAGGGTGACCCAATGCCAATTTGCTGTTTCCAGACACACATTTGTTACCAATGCATACCACCAAATGTTTGTGGGAATGGTGTCTATGGATGCTTGAGTATCTTCTCTTTATTTTTATTCTTTAATTTAAAAATCACATTTTTGTGTGTGTGTGTGTGTGTGTGTGTGTGTGTGTGTGTGTGTGTGTCATGGCACACATAGAGAAGTCAGAGGACAACTTGTGGAAACTTATCCTCTCCTTCAGCCATGGGAGTCCCAGGCACCAACCTCAGTTCATCAGGCTCAGAGGCAAGCACCCTTACCCGTTGTGACCCCCCACTGCCCCCTTGAATGGCTCTCCTTTAAAAAGGAGCTTGTATTAGTAATGTAAGCAATGATGAGTGAGTAATGTAAATCCAGCTAAACTGTACCAAAAAAAAAAAAGAGAGAGAGAAGTCAATCATTGTGATTAATCTAGTTCCATACACAGAGAAATAAATACAGCACATTATCATGAGCAGACATCCTTCCATGAGTTATATCACCTGATCAGTCAAAAAAAAAAGACTCTAGAAATAGACAGAAAGTGATGGGAACTGTAATTCTGTGTCTTGCTGCTTTGGTCAAAAGACTCAGGTCTCTCATCTTTGAAACAAGGTACCGCCATGACCTGTGTTCACTCATGTATTCATACTGACTGAGCAGCTACCATATGACAAGCACTTCCCAGGGCTTTGCAATCCTCGGTGAAAAAACAAAACCAAAAACCCTGGCCCTGTGGATCTTTTTTTCTTTTCTTGGTTAATCCTTACAGAGGACTAACAAAAGTAAAACAGGACTAGGAAAACAGTTTAGGTGATACAATGAAGTGGGGTGGGAACAGCTTCAGAGGAGAGCCTTCTGCCTTAAACAGTACCGTCACTGCTTGCACTGCTGATCTATCTACAAGACTGTGCACAGAGATGGAGAACAGGGGTCAGCCTGAACTCCCTAAGAAAAGCAACAGCCCAGTATAAAGGCCCTGACAGGGAAGTGGGACTGGCTTTTCAAAGACTGTCAGGGAAGTTAGGAGAGAGGCTGTCTTATTTAGGGGTTCCATTGCTTTAAAGAGTTGACCAAGGCAACTCTTATAAAGGATGACATTTTATTGGGGCTGGCTTACAGATTCAGAGGTTCAGTCCATTATCATCATGATGGGAAACACGGCAGCATCCAGGCAGACATGGTGCTGGAGAAGGAGCTGAGAGTTCTACATCTTGTTCCAAAGGCAAACAGGAGAAGAGTGACTTCCAGGAAGCTAGGGGGAGAGTCTCAAAGGTCACCCCCACAGTGACACTCTTCCACCAACAAGGCCACACCTACTCCTACAAGGCCACACCTCCTAAGAGTGCCACTTCCTGGCCAAGCACATTCAAACCAAAACATTCTACTCCCTGGCCCCCATAGATTTGTTCAAACACATGAGTCTAATGGGGGCCATACCTAGTCATAGCATAATGCAAAATACATTTAGTCCAACTTTAAAAATCCCCATAGTCTATCACAGTCTCAAAAATGTTTAAAAGTCCAAAGTTCAAAGTCTCTTCTGAGATTCAGCCAATCGCTTAACTTGTAATCCCCTATAATATCAACATTAAAAAGCAGATCGCATATCTCAGACATCACAGGATATAAATTACCATTCTAAAATGACATATTGTGGAAATCTTGGTCAAAAGCAAGATCAAAAACCAGCTGGGGAAACTCCAAACTCTGCATCTCCATGTCTGATGTTAAAGCGCTCATCAGATCTCCAACTCCTTTCTGCTTTGATCACTGAACACATTTCTTTCTCCTGGGCTAGTTCCACTTTGTTTAGCAGCTTTCCTCCACAGATATCCTATGGCTCTGGCATCTCTAACGTCTTAGGGTCTCCAAGTTAATTTCAACCTCACACCTTCTTATTCAGTGTCTGGGATACACACATGATCTTCTGGGCTTCTCCAAAGAGCTTGGGTCACTTCTTCAGCTCTGTCCTCTGTGGCACTCCATAGACTCTGTTCTCTGTAGACTCAAGTTGATCCGCTCCACTGCTGCTACAGTTCTTGGTGGTCATCCCTTGGCACTGGCATCTCCAATTTGCCAGTGTCTTCCACTGCATCTAAGCTTCACCAGCAGTTTCTTTCTTCATGATGCCAAGCCTCAACTTCTTTACACAATCCCTTCAGTCCTGGGCTGATAAAACCAGTACCATATGGGTGACTCTTACATATTACCGAGTCCAGCTGAAAAATGAGGTGCAACATTGGCTGTCTCTAGTGCGCAGATTCTTTGTGCTCTCAGAAAACACTTCCCAGAAGATTTTACCTCAGTGATGCTGGTCTCTTTTTGTTTGTTTGTTTTGTTTTGTTTTGTTTTTTCAAGACAGAGTTTCTCTGTATAGCTCTGGCTGTCCTGGAATTCACTCTGGAGATCAGGCTGGCCTCGAACTCAGAAATCTGCCTGCCTCTGCCTCCCAAGTGCTAGGATTAAAGGCGTGTGCCAAAGCCCGGCTCTGGTCTCTTCTTAATCTGGTAATCTTCTTGATGCTGGTAATTATGATTAGCCTGTGTCTTCCATTTCTTTTTAAGATGAATTGTAGTTCATTCCAGATTAAGAGTTCAAATGAAAACAATAACCCAAGTAAACAGTAAGTTTAGCTGGGTGGCATCTTGCCCCGAGGTCACCACTCCTTTAATCTGTTCATCCCCTCATAGGATGTAGCTTCATTGTACTTTCTAGTGCCCTTTTATTACTTGAAATACACATTTTGTATTTTTCCTTTCTAAGCTTGCTGTGCTTGGTCAAAACACTCCTCATAAGACTGAACCACAGGGGGCTGGTGAGATGGCTCAGCAGGTAAGAGCACTGACTGCTCTTCTGAAGGTCCTGAGTTCGGATCCCAGTAACCACATGGTGGCTCACAACCATCAGTGATGAGATCTGACGCCCTCTTCTGGTGCTTCTGAAGATAGCTACAGTGTATTACGCCCAAGTGAGCAGGGCCAGAGTGAGCAGAGATCCTGAGTTCAATTCACGGCCATCTGTACAGCTACAGTGTACTCACACATAAAATAATAATAATAATAATAATAATAATAATAATAATAATAATAATAATAATAGACTGAACCACAAGATAAAGTCTAAACTAAGCTTTTTTGAGACTTCCTTTTTCAATGCTATTAATTTGAATCTTTTCACTTTAGCCTCAGGCAGACTCTTCAGACAAGGGTAAAAAGCAGCCACATTCTTCACCAAACTATCACGAGAATAGTCTCTAGGCAGCATTCTTCTCCTTTGGAAACTCTTGAGCCAGGCCTCCACAGTTCAAATCCCCCTCTGCACTAATGTCTTCCATATTCCTACTAGGATGGCACATTAAATCCAACTTAAAGCATTCCACTGCGTTCTAAAGTCCCCAAATCCACATTCCTGCAAACAGAAGCATGGTCAGGCTTATCACAGCAATACCCCAGTCCCTGGTACCAACTTATGTGTTAGTTAGGGTTTCTATTGCTGTGACGAGACACCATGACCAAGGCAACTCTTAAAAAGGACATTGAATTGGGGCTGCCTTACAGGTTCTGAGGTTCAGTCCATTATCGTCATTGTGGGAAGCATCCAGGCAGGCCTAGCGCTGGAGAAGGAACCGAGAGTTCTATATATGGATTTGACGGCGACCAGGAGAAGACTGACTTCTAGTAACCTAGGAGGAAGGTCTCAAAGGCCACCCCCATGGTGACACACTTCCACCAACACTGGCACACCTACTCCAACAAGGCTATGTCTCCTAATAGTGCCACTTTCCAGGCCAAGCATATTCAAACCATCACAGACGTGTAGGGGATGAAGATAAAAATGCAGTCTTGAAATGAACATTTTGTTTGAAGGCACAAAGACTGAAATTTTGCTTGTGGTTCACATATTGCTGCTTTATTCTAATAGGTAAATGAAGTGTGTATTTGTGAATCAAAGATTAACACTGTATTTTAATAAACTAGCACTAATGATAAACTTACATTTCATTGCATGTGTTAGCTGTTCAAATTGTTGCTGAGCGAAAATCTCAAGTTTATCTTTTGGTAGACCACCTTGAGAAAGATCTTGAAGTAAACTTGTATCTAAATTTTGAAAAGTAAAAATATACTTTTAAAATATAACATTATAGGTACTTTTCGTAAATTGTGATCAATTGTATAATAATATAAATTTTCATAGATGATTCCTACTAATGCAGTTGACATTAAAATATTCACTTATAATTGAAACATAATGGTAATTATGTTTAGTCTTATTGCTATTTTTCAAAAGGGATGTAGAATACTTAATATTGGTTTTCTCCAAGTTTCTATGAAATAATCAGTCAAAGATAAGTCACTTATACAATGAATACAAGCAATCCAAAGAGTAATGCAGAAAATAAAAAATAAGATTTATTCTCCAATGCTGAAATTTATGAGTTATTAATCAACGAACTTCATTGTTTAATCTTGAAATCAATGAATTTCATGATTAACTTCATGAGTAATTAATCAATGAATTTCATTAATTTAGAAACCAAAACAAGTACCTTCATGTTCATTTAAAATAAAATCCACTGGGTTACTAACACCTAGGCTTGAACAGCGAGGTAGCAACAGGATGACCTTCACATTCTGTAACCGGTGATCTTTTGATTCAATGCTAAGAAATGTTTCATGAAGAATTTCAATATCTGAGAAGAAAAAACAGCAAACAAGCAAAACACTCATGTTAAATATTCAAAATCTGAATTCTGAATGCAGCTTGTGATCGTAGCTCTTTACTATTCGTCTCCAAATCCTCAAAACTAAAAATCCCACAAAACTAAACACAACGTAATTAGAAAAGGAAGCTGTTCTTGTCTGTTAACATCCTAAAGTTATCCAAGTGATTTGCTTCCTTTTTTAAGGTTTCTTTTTAGTTATGTGTATGTGTGCGGGTATGTCATGTGTGTGGTTACTCAGAGAGAGCAGAAGAAGCTATGGAATGAGTCTCCTGAAACTGAAATTATAGGCTATTGTAAATAGCCCAACTTGGGTAATCAGAACTGCTCAGGCCCTTTGCAAGAGCAGTAGTGCATGCTCTTAATCACACAGCCATCTCTTCTGCCCTGCCCTTTATTTAAAAAATAAAAGTAGATTTGCGTATATGAGTGTTTTGCTTCCATGTATGTATGTGTACCCTATACATGCCCGGTTCCCAGAAGATACTGGATGCCCTCAAACTGGAGTTATAGATGGTTGTAATCCACCATGTAGAAACCACATACCAGACCTGGGTCTTCTGTAACCACTGAGCCAACTTTCCAGACACAAATCCTATTAATTAAAATTTTACAGCCGGGCGGTGGTGGCGCACGCCTTTAATCCCAGCATTTGGGAGGCAGAGGCAGGCGGATTTCTGAGTTCGAGGCCAGCCTGGTCCACAGAGTGAGTTCCAGGACACCTAGGGCTAAACAGAGAAACCCTGTCTCGAAAAAAACCAAACGAAAAAAAGGGGGAAAAAAATTGGCTTATTTATCTCGACTGCTCACTAAGGGCTGTGTGGGTGTGTGGGTGCTGTTAGTTTTTATTGTCGATTTGACACAGTCTAGAATCACCTGGGAAGGGGGATATCAGTTGAAAAGTAGTTCTCTCAAGCAGACTGGACTACGAGAATGTCTTTAGGGGCATCTTCTTGATTGATGTAGGAAGGCCCAGCTCACTGTGGGTAGCACCATCCATTCCCTAGGCAAGTGGACTTGGGCTGTGTAAGATAGCTAGTTGAGCATGGACCAATAAGCAGCCTTTTCTATGGTTCCTGCCTCGACATTCGTACCTTGACTTCTTATTCCTGGCTCTCCTCAGTGATGGATTGTGACCTGGAAGTATAAGCTAAAATAAACTATTTCCTTCCCAAATTGCTTTTTGTCAGAGTGTTTTATTACAGCAACAGAAATCAAACTAGAACAGCCTTTAAACCTGGCATTTGGTAAGTTAAGACAAGAAGATCAAGGGTTTAAGGGGTACCTGATATTATGTGCTTATGCTTGTGTGTGTGTGTGTGTATGTGTGTGTGTTTAAACATTTATCCTTCTTATTACACTATAACTTAAGTTTCACTGCTGTATTCACAAAACAAAACAAAATTAATATCATGACATCTAAGACAGTGGTAGGCAAATCGATGTGCATAACATACATCAATAAATATTTGTTGAATAAATCATTTAGTTTTTTTTTAGAGAGTTCCCATTATTAATATCACTCCTCTAAGTCTCACTAACACTTTACTTGTCTTAGAAATCAATTCCAGATTAGTTAGAAATGAATATTACATTTGTAAGAGTCATTCATGTTGTTAGGTCTGATCATAGTTCACTCTGTATTAAATCCCATTATGGATAGATACCGATGTTGTTTCTGGTTTGAGGGTATGGCAAGTAACATGTCATAGTTTGGAGGTGGTCTGTCACCAACAAGTTCATCTGTTAGACGCTTGGTCCTCAGGTGGACGCTTCAGGAGGTAAAGTTCATGGAAGGTAATCAGGTGACTTTGGACACTGAGACTAAGGAAGGTCTTATTGAATGACTTAGACCCCATGAGAGTGGACTATTTTACGGCACCATCACTTGCTTTCTCCAGCCTCTGGCTGCCTAGTCTCACCACGTGAGCTCTTCTTGTATGCGGACCCACAGTTCTGCTGTCTGCCGTGCTGCGATGTAGGCAGAAGGCTCCCAGAGCCAGCAGATGCTGGTGCTCTTGAACGTCCATGACTGTGAGCTAAACAGCCTACTTTTTAATAAATTATTTTGCCTCCAGTATTTTGTTAGAATAGGTAATACTTCTATGCGTATTGCGGCCTGCAGTTTTGGATGCACATACTTGCACTAAGTTGGGGGAGGAGTGATGAGGAGTGATCAACACAGACCTAGAATTCTGGGTGTGATTACAGGTTATATGGAACTTTAACAAATAATTAGATTTTTCCAAACTGGTTATCTAAAGTCACAGCTGCAAGAACAGTGTTGGGACATTTCCAAATGGAAACTGCCAATCTTTTCTATTTTAATTACTCTGTAGGTGAGCATCTGCACTGTGATTCTAATTGCAATTCCCTGATTACCATTGGGGTTTGTTGCTTTTAATGTGAATTTTAGTTTTTGCTCTGGTTATATTCTTTTTTTTTTTTTTAAGGTTTATTTATTTCATGTATGTGAGTACACTATTGCTGTTCTTCAGACACACAAGAAGAGGACACCTGATCCCATTACAGATGGTTGTGAGCCACCGTGTGGTTGCTGGGAATTAAACTCAGTCCTCTGGAAGAGTAGTTAGCACTCTTAACTGCTGAGCCATCTCTCCAGCCCTCTGGTTATATTCTTTTTTTGTGCAATACGTAGTTACGTCTCGTATACTTTTCCCTATTGAGGTATGTGGGTTTGTTATAATCATTATCATCATCATCATTTGAGTGTATGTGTGTATGTGTATGAGTGTGTGTGTATGCATGTCATGATACTCCAGTGGAGGTCAGAAGACGACTTCTATTTCTACCTTTGTAAAGGTTCCAGAACTCAGATCATCAAACTTGCACAGCAAGGTCACTTTACCCAAGGCATCATCTTGCCAGCCCAAAGTATGTGGTTTTTAATTGTTAATTCATAAGAATTTTTGAACATGATAGATAAAATCAATTGATAGACTTCTATAATTTGTCATTTTATTACTATTCAGAACTTTTTACTTTTTTCTGGTGTCCAGTTAGTCAGTCTTCTATGGTGAATGAATTATACTCTGTATTGAAGAACTCTCAAGTTGTCTCCCCAGATCATGATGCATTTCTCCCATAACATATTTCTAGATGTGCACATGAAATGAAGTACCAGTTTTCCTTCTTGCATGGTTTACGAAAGAGATCATCTATTCCCCCAGCATTCTGCAGTGTTGCCTCCGTCCTAACAGTAGTACTGTATGTGCAGGCCTTGTTGAGACTCTACCTGCCTCTTTGTGTTATTTATCTACACAAACATGGCATCCATTGTTGTAGATCTTTACATATGAGGTGGTTTGAATACGTTTGGTCCCGATAGACTCCATGTGCTTGAGCTTGGCCCACGGGGCATGGCACTATTAGGAGGTGTGGAAGTGTGTTGCTGTAGAGGTGAGCTTTGAGCTCTCTATGCTCAAGTTGCACCCAGTGTGGAATTCCAGTCCCCTCCTGGGTGCCTGCAGGAGGCAATCTCTTCCTGCTGCCTTTGGATCAAGATGTAGAACTCTCAGCTCCTCCTCCAGCACCATGTCTGCCTGCATGCTGCCATGCCTTCCGCAAGATGATAATAGACTAGACCTCTGAAACTGTAAGCCAGGCCCAATTAAAGGTCTGCCTGTATAAGAGTTGTCTTGGTTATGGTGTCTCTTCACAGCGACATAAAACACAAACTAAAGACAATATATTAGAAAAATGTTTTGTGAAGTAAGCCTTTCTCCCCTTGTTTTCATCTTCAGTGTGTTCTGGTTGGTATGCTTGGCCTTCTTCCTTAAGATTTATATTTTACTCACGAGTACATGGTGAGGAGCTTGTGCATGTGTATGGGCGTATCCATTCTCAGCTGAAATTCTTCTCCATTCTTTTCCTCTCTCTCCCCGCCCCCTTTATTTGGTAGTGGCAATCCAACCCAGGGAATCACACATGCTCTGCACATCTCCCCTTACTGGGCTCCCCTAACCTATTTACTTCTTATTTGAACACACTGAAGTTTTGTATTTCTAGAATATTCTTTTGACTTGTATTACAGTTCGCATCCTACAGCTTACCTTAGTTACTGCTTAGTAACTAAGCTGGGAACACTGGCTGCAGGCGGCTGTTCTTTGCCTTCATTTCCCAGCAGCTTTGCAGTATTAACTTATTTGATGTAGCCTGCCTAGCATACAAGCTCATAACCATTAGTCCTAGCTGGAGTCCACAGTTGGCAGATCCAGTATCCACATCCTCTGTAGATCTCATTCCCGGCTAGTCTTTGATTCATATCTACCACTCCTCAGGCTCAGGGCTAAAATGATGGTCTCTTTTCTTTGCAGGTTGGTGCTGTTGAACCTTCTTTTTTTTATTTTATTTTATTTTATTTATTTTATTTTTTTGAGACAGGGTTTCTCTGTTTAGCCCTGGCTGTCCTGGAACTCTCTCTGTAGACCAGGCTGTCCTCGAACTCAGAGATCGCCTGCTTCTGCCTCCCAAGTGCTGGGATTATAGGCGTGCCCCACCACCGCCCGGCTCTTTTGTTTATTTTTAACTGAGTACTAGATGTTGTGTTTGGAAATATTTAGAAGATAACTGGAAAGTTAGAATTTTTTTTTCCCAGAGAGAATTTATCCTGCTTACAACAGATAGTGTGGGCCTGTCTAAGACCATACATCCCGGGTCACCTTAATTCAATTAGAAATTAAGATAGAAGAAATAATGGGGTTCTACTGTTGCTTCTATTTGCTTGAAAATCAAGGACTGGTCACTATCCAGGGTATACTTCTGTGTTCCAAATAAAACCCCAATTTCCAGGCTACCTTCCCTTGTCAAGCCTGCAATTATATACTTTTTGTCTTTCAGGCTCTGTGACTCTGTCAACAATTTTGTTGACTTTTTTGGTCTCGCTAAACCTCTAGTAAAATGTGGTCTTTTCTTTTCCTGACCCAATGAGCACTTAAAAATGATTCATGAACATAAAAGACTTCACTTCTATCCTCTCCTATTTTCTTTGTCAAGTAAACATCTATGCTAATATCTTCTATCTACTAAATACCCGATAAGCCTTGGGTCAGGTGTTACTCTGTCAGAGAGAAAATCAAACTCAATTATGAAATACCAAGGTGTTAGTTACTTTAACCTAGAGCTATTAAATAGTATTAAACACAATGCAGATTTGTGAGGGTCTTAGAAGGATGGTTCTCATATGGTTTATATTACAAAAAAATAGTAAAGTCAAACACTTTTAACATTTCTAAATTCCTGTAGAACATTAATCATCCAATAAACACTGGCACATACTTTCACATCCCATTTTTGTAAAAAGTCTCTTTGCATCAGAATCCTTCTCTTCTGGTTGTATTCCACATACAAATATTTTTGAAGTGTTACCACTTGTTAGGATGCCCATATGGGCAACGGTGTACCACGAGCCCGTGTTGACCATTAGGACATCATCATCCATGTTCATCAAAGCTTTCACAGAGTGAACGGCTAGACTTCGAGACTTGTCCTACGGAGAAGAGTATAATTACAACTTGAAAGTGTGTAACAGAAAAATAAGCTGACTTATTTTTACTTTTAATGAAAACCAGCACTTGGTGGGAAACCTAAAAAGGTACCTGATCTATTTTAGTAAAGCATGTTAATATATGTCTACATGGAAGGTAACAAGAATAACTGACAAACGTGTTTAAAACAAAAGGCTTTCTCGTTTCACCCCCAATTATGTCTACCATTTAGTCTCCGGATAGCAACAA
>JADRCC010570432.1:0-14260 GCA_019843855.1 Hylomyscus alleni | reverse complement strand
ATGATTGCTCTGGAATCCTATAATAGCTATAGCTCCATTACAGCCTTCCTGGACCACAGTTACAACTACGTGACCCGTCATTGATTTAAGTATCATTATTTCATTTATCACATTATATAGCAAATGTTAAAAGTAGTGTCTTTCCCATAATATTCCCATTTGTGCTACTTTTGGACAAGTCTTGAAAGCTTTAGATGAGCTTATTATCAAGCCATTGAGAAAAAGTCTTTCCCTTGTTTTGCTGAAAAGATGCTTGTTGATCCATTACAAGACTGTGAACCTAGTTTTTTCTTCAAATCATTGTATGTATGTTGAAGCCGTATAAAAATTTTTTAAATAAATCATTTATGTAGAAATTTTTGGAGTGTTTTATTCAGCAATATTTTGAAATTGTATAAAATCTGTAATTTTAAAAATTTTATATTTGTCAATAAAAACATTGATGTATTTGCTGAGTTAAGATGCTGATTAAGCATGCTACTTAGAGCAATATTAAAGAATGATGCTTAGAATAAGAGCAATAATTATTTCTCTCTAAGAAAATGGACTGCTGTTGTTGGATCATTTAGCTTTACTGAAAGATAATCCCAATAAACTTGTTTAAAATTCATATGCCCCTTTCTATCTTTTTTTCCCTTGACATAAGCATACCAAACATTCTTTAGGAAAGGAATAATTATGAAACAAATATCACATAGAAAGAAAGTCAACTTGTTTTCTATTTTAGTATGCTTGGATATTGAGTTGGTTTTAGATCTAAATTTTAAGAAAATAACACATTGTTGAAGTATTCTATGTAGTTCAGTAATGGTCTACAATAATGATCCTTTGAAGTGGGAACGCATGAGTTTACTAAGTACATGTCAAAGCAAAAGAATAGTTAATTAGCAGACCGAGGGAAGCAACAGATAAATGGTAAAGCATTATCAAATCGGAGGCTAAATATCTAGCAGAAATGGACTGGGGAGCCTTGTGTTGAAATAGTGAGCTATTTCTGCTTGAGAGAGTCACTAATGGTGCAGAATATCCTTTTGCATGAGGCTTCCAAGTAAAAAGGACAAGTAGCAACAGTGGTAATAGCATCAAATAGGACCTTTGCAATCATCCAGCAGGGGTAGTCATTCTGGAGTCCCTGGTGAGAGTTCTCAGCACAATGCCGGTTCTCTGTGGGTACTAACTTCTAGGGTCTTTTCCCCACTGTAGGCATGTTCATATCATGAAATAAACAAGAGCAACCTCCACTGGAAGTATTTTCTTCTTTAGTTTACTTCAAGGACACACATTTGGGGGCTGTTCTTCTCTCTGTCTTTTAGAGAGCTGGGAAGGACAGCCTGTCCCTAGACAACGGGTTCTCAAAGGACACTTGAAATAAAAATGCTGGAGCATTGGACAGGAAAACCGTCTTCACTTGCAGAGTCCACTTTAAACAAGCTTATATAATGTTTTACAGTATGTTAATTACCAATATAACATACATTATAAATATAAAATAGTATTTATGGTCTATCTGTCATGGATCACATTAAACATATTTTGTATTTAAGTCACTCTAATGATGGCCTCAAATATCAATAACGTTTCCTAATGTAGAGATTTAATAGTTACTTCCCCCTGACCGGATCTATCAAGGTTTATCATTTTATCAAAAAGTATTTCAAACAAAGCTTTAAGAGCTATACTCTGCTAGGTACTGTTGGAGGAACACTAGAGAAAGGGTGAGCTAGAAAGCCGTAAAACATGGGTGCAGAAAGTAGTCTCTATTTAACATAGACATGCAAACTCCAGTTCCTGGTGTGCGAATCTATTTGCTCTAGTTTAAATCTGTTGCAAAATATATCACAGTCATCAATCCCGTGTATGTAGTGCCTCCTACGTGCTAAGAACTAGTAACTATTTCTTGTCCAACCTTGTCCCTCACAGTGCCTAGAAGAATGCTATGCATTTTAAGTCTGTTAAATTTAATCACTGTCATTAAAAATAAAGATAAGACTAGAAGAAAGAGGACTTCCAAGTTCCTTCTGCACGTGATGCCTGAATTTATCCTTTCATGTCTCAGGTGCACTCCTCCCCATAATTGCCTATGGCTGGTGCACCTGGAAACAATAAAGGCTCACTTGGGCATTTCATCAATCAATCATAAGGCTCAACTCCACAAATGAATAAACAGCTGGAGAATCTTCTTTCCCACCTCTGTAAGAAGAGAAGATGCTTTTGGAATGGTATCAGGGCATACTGCTGGCTTCCAATGCCCTATCACATCACAATACCAGCGCACAGGAAATATCTAATTGAGAACTGGTGCATATTCAGCTGGAAATTCCTTTACGTAGAAAGACGATGATATCACTCTTCAGATTTAACTTGCTTTCTCTGGCACTATCAGTCATCTTTTTGTTAGCCATCCCTAATTGCAAGACAAGGGAACCTTCTAATCCTACTCACTTGTCACTGAAGTAATTTCTAAACACTGACCCTTCTTTCTCTTGCTATTAAAATTCACATATTAGGCGATACAAAGATGCTTCAGAGCCAGTGTTCCACTCCTGATGTTGGTCCTGTAATTTGCCTCCCGGGATGTGGTCAGATGTCTGCCTTTAATTCTCAAAGATCACCCATTTCCATAAGTTATGCGTATGCCTTTTCAAAGATGACACAGTGAATATCTGCAAAGTAATTCATTGCACAAGAAGACCCCCTGATTGGTACTGCTTGTCAAATAGCTCATTTTCAGAAAGTGCACCTTAAAGATTTTTGTGTGGTCTCTCATCTTTTCTCGAGTGACCTATTAGCAGCTGTCTGACTGGGTTCCAGAATTCTGAATTGGTGCTGCGGTGGGCTCAGAATGGCTTCTTTTTTTAATCTCCACTGCTGCTCTCCATGCTACCTCTCTCTCACATCTCCCACAGAGAGTTCTAAAAAAAATAAAAAACTATTCTTCCTAAGGATTTTCAGTCTAACTCCATATGGATTCAAGTTTTATCATCCTTTTGTTCCTTTTTCTACATCAATTAGTGCTGCAAATTGAGACAAGATGAATGTGTAGTTTTGAGCTAGGCATATAAGTAAAAATTGATATCGGCCGGCAGTCTGGTATTTCTCAATCGCCTTTCCTTAAATATTTGATGACATAAAATGCAAATGTTTAATAAATGTTTGCGACACGGTATGGAATTGATCCAAGATGCCCAGGAATAAAACCATAAAAGAAACAATGGAAGAAAAAAAGACAAGAGGCAAACAACCCAAAGGAAATCAGCCTTGAATTAGAAACTGAGACACCTGCTTTCCTTTCCTCCATACTTTTAAGTGCCCCTTCACATAATATACTGGTTTTAGAGGAAAGGGGTTTGGTCTTAAGTTATGGGGCACCTTTTAGACAGCGAGACTACAAATGAAGCAGAAGTCTTTGTGTTCATTTGTTGGGAAGCTTTTACCAGGTTGACAAATTCCAGGACGTGAGAAGGTCGCAACCTCAGGAAACTTTCTGCTCTGCTGTCCTAATGTTGTGGGTGAAATGTCCAGCTTTAGATGAATAAAACCCAATGCTTTACAGACAAAACCCACATTTTCTCTATTCATAGTTTAGGGAACTCCCTTGAGCAAATGGCTTCGATATATACTGTGCTGCGGCAGTGACGGCCGTGAAGGACAAAACCAGAAACTGATGTCCATCAGAGTGCTACTGCTTTCTTACTAATAATTTCTACTTCGATTATTTGGTTGGTCATTGGATAAGAAAGACAAAGCAACTTTTGGGCACCAACATCAGCTTGACTCCGTTAGATTTAAATTCAAGTAGCAATTTTAGCAGTAGGCAAGAACGCAGCAGCTGTCTACAGCCTTCCCCTAGAGACCATCGAGTGGCAGTATAGCCAACAGCGTGGTCCAGAGTAGACGAATCCCCAGGGGCTGCTATTGCTTTGGTGGTGACCTGTTTTAGTGGATAAAAATAAAAGACATTTTACCCCCAAGGAAATCTCTCCCAATTCTATATAATATTAAAAATGAAAAAGCTCAGGAAATCACTTTGCTTATGGCTTTAAACTATTACGTTTATATCTTTTGCTTTGTGTTTTGTTTTGTTTCTCTCGCAATGTACGATTGCCTCCCAATTTCCCAGTCGTCTGCCAGCCCTGACATTTTATATAAAAAAACAACTCCACCACCTTTTTCTTGCTCTTGTTTTTAACATAAAAAAAAAATCAAACATTCTGAATCTACCATTCAAACATGGATGTCTCTGGTTCTGGGGAATAAATACCGCTGATCTAGTCTGTTTAGCTGGGTTTTTTTTTTTCAACATGCAGTATAAATCCTCACTTGAAATTTAATGTTCAAAAGTTCTAGCTTCACGGATTGCTAAAGTGCCCTTTTAGGCATTTTAAACATGGTTAAGTAATTTAAATGGCTCAAATTTGTTCATGAATGCTGAATCAATTTTTGCAAATTATTTCAAAGTAGAGGAGCAAATATGTGGGAAAGGACGAACTGCCCCACAGGTAACCTATTACAGTAGCAGAAACATTAAATCCCTTACATAGGTGATGGCAAAACTCAGACACATGCATTTCAAAAGAAATAAAACAATCGTATTTTGAAGACTGAAGGTCGGTGCTTGTCAGTCATGTGTAGTCAGGGAAGAAAGAGGCTTATGAATTCTGTTTATGAGCTTATGAGCTTGTTGCATGGGGATGCAGAGGACCTGGAATATAAAAGCTTTTCTTTTAAGTAAACATTTTAATACTGCTCTTTATTTTCAAACTAGCTCATAGCAAAAGAAATGTTGCTTACAAAGCAGTAGTCATTTTCTCAATCATCAATTGGACCCGGCTTTGGAATGCCTTCTTCCAAGTTATTAAAGATTGAATGCAATTCATATTTAGTGACTTATATAATAAACTATGCTCTGAAACACTTACAGCATTTATATTTTACTGCTATAGCCATATGCCGTCAAGTTCAGATGCTTGCCCATATTCTATCCTGTCATTTCAGAGCTGGTTTGTAAGTCATGTTCTATTGAGTGGTTCATAAATTAAAGATACTTCTAAATCCCTACAAAAAGCCTGAGACTTCTTTCTGAGAGTGGTTCATGTACTAGGTTAAAAGAGTTTTCACACAATATTGAAATAAATAATGCATTGACTTGGTAGGTTAACAGTTGACAGAGAAACGCGGAATGGAGGACAGAAAGCATTCAGTGCTAACTGTACAGAGCTTTTCCATTTAGCTCATTTGTTTTTATATTCAAATAATAATAGTCTTATTTCTACAAAGCAAACCTAGACTCATACAGTGTTCTTATGAGAGGTAGTTCTAATAAAAATTGCCAATGAAATATGGGAAAAACCTTCATATGAAAAAAGTCATATTATTCTGTTTTGATTGCACTTTAATTTAAGTAAATAAAATCTAGGCTTATAATAAGTATTTATTTATAAAGGTAACACTGAAGTGTGTTAAACATTCAATGCATCTTTAAAAATTTAGGTATGAAAGTATAAGTTATTTTAGTCTTTGACAATTTTGTATACTTTGTACTTCCTCTTTAAGCTTTTCCTCTCTCCCCAACAAAGCCTTTCTTTGTGAGCATACAAAGTAAAAAAAAAAAAAAATCTATGTATGTGGGTGTTATGCCTGCTGCCACTGTTTTGTATATATACATTATATATATATATATATATATATATATATATATATATATATATATATCATGATCCAACAGGAGTTCAGAAGAGGTCATTGGAGTCTCAGGAACTGCTGTCACCAGCAGTTATGAGTCACTATGTGGGTTTTGGAAATCAAAATACTATTAAGCCACCTGTCTAACCCAAAGTATCACAGTTCTATAGTCATGGTCTCTAATATTAACCCATCAGTCCAAAGAAATTGACTTGGCATCAGAATTTTTAGTTTGTGATTTTAGGTGGATTTCAAGGTTCAATAGACACCCTGAAAGAATAAAATAAATGCTACATATTTGCACATACAAAACTATAATTCTCATTAGAGTCTTAAAATGCTATGTGATAAATATTGATGTCTATGTCAAATATTAATCAAAGTCAATTAATTTTTCTTGGTAAAATTCCATCTCAGTAAACAACAAAAATTTTGGGACACTTCCATACACAGAGCTTCGCTATTATAATATTTACAGCCTTTCAATAATTCATGGACTTTTTAATTTTAGAAATGGCACTGCCATAATTTGTAAAGTTACAAGTTCTATCACAAATACTTTATCATAAATATTTTAAATGGCCAGTTCCACAAATCCTTGAAATAAAAACTCTGAAGTTCACGTATTTTTGGTACCTATGTAGATCCCCAAATCTATGGAACTTGGGAGCAATTATAGCGTGAGATGGTGAAATCACACCTGTCCGTCTCTCTCGCAACCAGGGAAACGTCTCACAGTGAAGATGCTTTCTCTACCACTGGATGAGAATTTCGCTGTGTCTTTGAATCCTTTAAAAGCCTAACAGTATTCCGGAGGCTAACATTGAGTTGGAGAGACATATTAGCACAGCATCCTACCTTCTCAGATCTTACCGCTCTGTCTTATTTCACCAGCCAGGGCCCACCAAGTGCATAGAGAGATACAGAAGCTAGCTTCTACTCTCTTTCTCATTTGTTCACGCCCTTGTCAGGGTTGGTGGGTTTTTTTTTTTTTAGCCCTGCCAGTTTTGCATGTGGAAAAAGCAAGGTGAAGTGAGAGAGTGAGTAAAGATGTTGAGAGTGGAGCGCATTGAACCCACGGTCCCCAGCCGGCTTCCTGGTCTCTGCAGGTTTAAACTTAGGGGTTAGAACTGAAGAAATGAAGGGTGTGTATAAGACTCTTTCACACCGCAGTTACAGGTTGATGTGTGTGTGTGTGTGTGCACTGTATGGAAGTCACTGGAAGATGCCAGGTGTCTTTCTCTAATCTTCTCTGTTAGCGTTCTGTCTAAACTCCACTCCACAGTTACCTGGCAACAGCCAGGTAGACCTGACCCACTATAAAAAAGGCTGTTTGCCCCCTCCTCCCACTCTTATTCTCTTGCTTCTCTCTTGCTCTTACTCTTCTCTTCTTGCTCCTTGCCCTCTATCCCCTTCCCCATCCGCCTCTCCACACATTCATGGCCAGCCCTTACCTCTCTACTCTCTTTCTCTCTCTCCCTGCCTTTCTCTGCCTCTACTACCCTCTTCACTCCCCTCCCCAGGCCCTGAATAAACTCTATTCTATACTTTACCTTTGTGTGGCTGGTCCCTCAGGGGGAAGGGATGCCTTGGCATGGGTCCCCCCGCTAAAACATCCCCTTCCGCCATACCTGATTACACCTCCCCAAACATCCCCTCTCTCTTTATCTTTTTATAAAAACATCACTCTCTGTCTTATTTACTTGAGACAAGGTCTCTCCATGAACCAGCAGGTCTTGGTCTTTTGGGTTGGGCATTTTGACAAATGAGTTTCCAGTTCAGCGTATTGCTGTGATCCTGCTGTGGGTACAGGTATGAGCATAGCCAAGCCTGGCACTTCTTGTGGGTGCCGACTATTCAAACTCAATTTGGCATGCTTTCTCAAGAAGCACTGCTCCCCCAAGAGCCACCTCTCCAGCATGTGTGTGTGTGTGTGTGTGTGTGTGTGTGTGTTTGTCTCTGTTTACTAATTTCTACTTTGGTTAGTCTCTGATTTTTTTTTCTTCCTTTTTTTTTTTCTGTTACACACCTGCAATTATTAGTGCAAGCATTAACCTCACTGAGTTAAACATGAAAGGAAAACTTGTTTCAAAATTTTTTAAAGTGAAAGAACTTTTAAGAGTTGAGTGTGAAAAGAGGCTGGGGAGTATGGCCCTGTGGTGGAGGACTTTCTAGATCAGAAGTCACTGGGTCCCCCTGGGTGAAAGGGGATGGAGGTAGAAGATTGCAGTGAAGGGACACCTCTATTCTCTAACTGACTTTAAAGAAAAGTACACTTTTTAAAAACATCTTTGTAAAATCAGATAGTTTAAGATCTAGAGCCCTGTTTCCTTGAATTTAGGTTCCTACCCTCCCATTGAGGCTCTAAGATTGGTGCACTTTCTTCTTTAATGATTGCATTTCAAAGGGACGACTCCCAGGTCCTTGAGAAAGACATTTCTAGGTTGTAAAACTGTCAAGAAGCTTTTAAAATGATTTACATATCAAAGGGGGCAGGGGAAGCACTTACAATGGAACATTTTTAAAGTAAAACCTCCAAGAATTTGGAGTCTGAAAGAAGATGGCACAAAGTTCCAGCAAGTTGATGGGAGGGTTTAAGGCTCTTTTGGTCATCAGACTAGGAAAACCATTTGTGCAGACTATCAGATGACTGTTGGACCCTCTCTCCCGAGGGGGTGCATATTTAGTCTGTGGTAAATGTGGCTTATATATTTAATTCTCAAATACTCTGTCTCTGTTATGGTCACTCTCTCTCTCTCTCTGTATGTAGTGTGTGTGTGTGTTTGTGTGTATGTGTGTGTTCCACAATGTATATTCACAACCTGTTTCATTCCTGTAATGATCCTTGTATGTGTAGTTTCAGGATTGGCCATTTGGCATTGTAAAGTTTACATTTAATAATATGCTTTGCCTGTAACTTGTGAGGTTGTATATGTGAATTCGATATTATGATGGTTTGAAAGCTGAAATGCCCATGATGGTGCATGTATCAAAAGCTTCCTTGTTAGCTGATGAGGCTCTTTGGAGGTTACTATATGTTAATAACTGTAACTTCATCAGTGGACCAATGTATCCAGTTAATGTTTGCAGGACATCATGGGGTGAGCAGGTTTGTTCCACTACACACTCTTGATGCCACGAGATGCTGCCTCATTGCATTCTTAGGGCAATGGAGAAAACTGACCATGACCTGAAACCTGTAGAATTAAAAGTCATGGTAAAGAAAACTTTCCTCTTTTGAAGTCAATTGTCTCAGGCATTCTGTCACTAAAAACTAAGACAGCAAATTTGTTTGAATGGATTGGTTTAAGTTATATTGTAATATGTAGTTTACTGTTTCTTGATTTTCTACACAATGTTTAACTCCTTGGAATTTAAGTTACAACGCTTTGTAGTTTATTGAGTGGTTTGTTTTCCACAGGCTATGAGGCCTTGTTAGCAAATATTTTATTCGCTGTCACATGCTTAAACTCGGAAATGCTAACAGGGTCTTATTTTATTTAACATTCTCTTCCTAGCCTTCCATGGACCTTGCTACCCTTTGGCTTTCTACTTACCTGCCTGACAACTCTTAGGCAGACTCTTGTTTTAATCATTCCAGAAACGTACAAGGCTCCCAAGGTTGTATGCTCTGGGCCATCAAACCCATGCCCATCCACAGCTGGCTTCTTAGTTTCTCATTTTAGCACCTACTTTTCCAGGCTCAAAACTCAGCATCATTAACTGACTATCTCTCTCAAACTCATTGTTGCGTTTTATAAAAAGAAAGAGAAGCCAGGTCTATGTTTGGAGGAGGTAGGGTAAAGCGTGGGGAAGGGGAATGCCTCTGTGGGTCCATGCTGAGGCATCTCTTCCCCCTGAGGTAAGAGCCACACAAAGGTATAGTATAGAACAGAGCTTATTCAGGGCATGGGGAGGGGAGTTGAGAGAAAGACAGAGGAGAGAGAAGAGTAAAGAGGGGTTGGGGAGTAGAGAGGATTAGAGGCTGGCCATGAGCATGTGGAGAAGGGGGAGGGGAATGGGAAGAGATGAGGAACAGGGTAAGGGAGCAAGAGAGAGGAGGGGCAAGCAGACCCTTTTATAGTGAGTCAGGCACACCTGGCTCTTGTCAGGTAACTGTGAGGCGGAGCCTAGACTAAATGCCATCACACAAGGCTGGTTCTTGACACTTCTTCCTTAGATCAAACTTTGTATCTTCAGCCGCCCTCAATCCTATTTAAATCCTCATTACACTTCAGCTCAACTATGGCGCCACCTCCTTGATAGACCTCCTTCCTGGAGTGTCTATTAGCGTCACCAAGGTCACATCCATGTACTCCCACTGTAATCATCCCAGAACTGCATTCAGAGTCCTTCACTGCTGCTGCTGAAAAATAATCCAGTGGGCCCTGGGTTACTGCCCTGTGACTCTGCACACATTCCCTGGTGGGCCCTGGGTGACTGCCCTGTGACTCTGCACACATTCCCTGGTGGGCCCTGTGTGACTGCCCTGTGACTCTGCACACATTCCCTGGTGGGTCCTGTGTGACTGCCCTGTGACTCTGTACACATTCCCTGGTGAAGCTGAGCACTTGTCCTTTTCTGCTTGTGTTCACACTGTTCTGTAGGAGACACCCTCCTCAGAATCCTCAGCACAGACGTTCTTCCTGGATTGAATTCTCAAATAATTCTCTGCGTGTGAACTTCCCACCACTTCTTATCCACGACTTCTAAGGTCAACCTACGAGTCCCTGATATTGGTCTAAATGTTGAATTGGATTGTTAATATAGTAAATATGTAACTTGGGGGTGAAAGAGATAAATTGACCTTAGTAGTATTAGAATGTTCTAGGAAATGAGTTTTAACAGTATAATTGGAAAATATGAATCAACTAAGACAAAGTTTGCTCTTATGTGACCAGAAAAAGCCCATGACACTGCTGAGGTTTCATCAGCTGGAGCAGGATGTTTGGCAGAACTGAACTGTATATGTAATGCCTTCTAATAATAGTGTGTATAAGTACACTATTTATATACACCATATAAATGATATGTGTATATAAAAAACATATAGAATACGACAGTTAGGTTAAACGTGTTATATTTAGCTCTATGCTGGAGGAAGATGGGATGTGGAATTCAGTGATGTAATGCCAGAAGAAAATGGATGAGGTTACAATGAAGGCAAATAGAGTTGTAAACAAACAAGATCCTCACTGGATAACCCACAAGTATGTGAATGTGGTAAGTCTACCATAGCTATGAGTTAGATATTGTCTCTTTGTGTTATGTAAGCCAATTCTATCAGGAGTCCCTAATTGGATCACTTACTCAGCAAATAGTGGGTGACTCCTATGTTCCATGTATTGTCAAGGAATATAATGATAGAAGCCTTGTTGTGACTTATTGCTAAAGTATTGAATTATATTTTTTTTCTGTTTGATTTTTGTTTTCTCTTAACTCCTCAGTTCTGCTCCATTGACCCGTTTTCCTGATATGTGTGTTCTCCAGAAACATGGTTCCCAGGACCAAAGTTGTAGAACATAAAACTAGATAATGAGTCGGCAAAGCGTCTTCTATTGAATTCTTACTCCATGCGTTCTCAGTAAGATCTGCATCAGATTCACCTTTGTACACTTTTTGCACTTTGTAAAGCATAGACAGTTTAAATGATGATGTATTAGTTGTATGGTACAACACATGTTTAAGGCCAGCACTGTGAATTTGAGTACAGTGAGACCTTGTCTTAAAACAAAACTAAACAAAACAAAACAAAGCAAAACTCAACAAACAAAAAACCCCAAACAGGTGTAGTACCTCCTTCCTTTGTTCACACCAGTTATTTCATTCTCCTTTGAATTTAAATTCTACTTTGAATTAAAATTGTATGTATTTTTGTTAGATATAAAGTGATATGCTGAATGTGTCTAATGAGTAATGATTATCAACTGCACTTTTCCTATTTCAATACAGCACATTAGCATTTGCTTATCTGTATGGCTCCTTGTACTTGCCCAGTAGTAGAGTCAATATCAATTTTTCCCACTCCCTTCTCTAGCCTCTGGTAATCCATTTGTAGTAGTAATGGAGAAAAAAAGATACTTTTATAATTACAGTGGGATGGAAAGATTGTAGAAATGAGAAACTGACCCTTTCTTGTGGCTACAGTGCTTCACACTATTGATAAGTGTGGTTGTTTGAATAGGAATGACCTCCATAGACTGTGTTTGAACGCTTGGTCCATAGGAGATAACACCATTAGGAGGTGTGGTCTTGGAGTGGGTGTGGCTTTGTTGAAGGAGGTGCAGGCCTACGGAGTGGGCTTTGAGATCTCAGAAGCTCAAAGCCAGTTCATTTCCTGCTGCCTTCTGATTTGGATATGGAACTCTCAGCTCCTTCTCCAGCACCATGTCTGCCTTCTGCCATGCTTCCTGCCATGCTTTCTGCCATGACTATAATGGAGTAAACCTCTGAAACTGCAAGCTAGCCTCAAGTAAATGTTCTCCTTTATAAGAGTTGCATAGGTCACAAAGCCATGGTGTCTCTTCACAGCAATAAAATCTGTGGGGCAGTGTTCTGTTCAGGCAACTTAGTCAAGTAATTGGCCTTGAGCCCTGCAGCCCTAGTGGGCAGTTTCTGCCTGCAAGGGGTGGAAGGTGTTTGGCTGTAACTCCTGAGTCTTTGGCTCCTGCTTCAGTCACAACCTCTCACAGTTGCCCCCCACGCCTGGAGATGTGTGCTCTATCAGGCAGACAATGCCCCAAGCTCCCAGCATTCTAATTGGACTCTACCTACCCCCAGTCATCTGGCCACAGCCAGGCATGCCTCACCCCAAAGACAGATAGCCATGCCCCAAACATATGCGGTTTGCCCCTCCTCCCTCTCTTGCCTTTTTCTTCCCTCTCTTGCTCTTTGTCTACTCTCTTGCTCTTTGTCTCTTCTCTTGCTCTTTGTCTCCTCTCTTGTCCTCTTCCTCTCTTTCCTTCTCTTTGTTCTCTTCTCTTGCCTTCTTGTTGTCTTGCTTCTTTTCTTTCCTGTCTCTGTCTTTGTCTCTCCTTCTCTTCTCCTCTTCTTCCTCTCCTTTCTTTCTCTCTACATGACTGGCCTATTTTCTCTTTCCTATAATAAAATATCTCATTTATACAGTGCCTCCTTTTTGACTAACACACCCCACTACAGGCCTCAGCAGCAGAGAGAGAGAGCTCCAGGTTCCAGCAGCGAAACACCAGGCCCCGCAAAAACTCTAAGACAACAAGTCTTCAAAAACTATTTTTTAGAGAAAATAATCTTCATATATGGACTCAAAAATGACTTAAATTATTTTAGTCCATACCCAGATATTTAATTATTCTGATGATTAGTCAACACATGGAGTGCAACCTAATAGAATTTAATTTGCTCAAAACTGACTTTCACATTGCTTCACAGAAGCATATTTCCTGTATAACTCAGATGCACCTGCCCACTTTGCGGCTCACGTATTCCTTGAAATAATTTTCAGAGCTGACAGGTTTTATGAAAATTATGACAGGGAATGAAAATTATCAACAATAAACATTTGTTATTGAGTTGCTTTCTAACCATATTAATTTTGATTATCACCATCTTTAGTGGTGACATTGAAAAACAGAACTGCCCTGATTATGGGAAACAAGACTAATTGGGGTTAGATAGAGTGCTTCCCTGCTGTTTACAAAAGCCTCTTCAGGCACTGCTATTTGAACACACTCCAAATTTATTTCTCTTCCAATTAAAATAAAACAAAACACCAAAATATCCCAAAACAGTGGTACCTTTAAATGAAAGTATGTATTAGATGTCTTACCAAATATTCTATATAATATTTGGTTAGTAGCTCCTAAACATTAGCATATATAAAATATACTCTATAATGCTTATACACCTTCAAATATCATTTTGATTATTTAAATTTATATTTCAACTTTTGCATGGTCAATAAAATCAAATAATCTCCAAATCATAAAAATGTCCTCTACATTAATCTATACCAAGACTCTTAAATTCTAAAATTTCATTAAAAAGCAAAACAGAGGCTCTGCCAGTGCCTGACAAATACAGAAGTGGATGCTCACAGCCATCCATTGAACTGAGAACAGGATCCCCAATGAAGGAGCTAGAGAAAGGAACCCAGAGCTGAAGGGGTTTGTAGCCCCATAGGAGGAACAATATGAACTAACCTGTATCCCCAGAGCTCCCAGGGACTAAACTACCAAAGAGTACACATGGCTCCAGCTGCATATGTAGCAGAGGATGGCCTAGTTGGTCATTAATGGGAGGACAGGCCCTTCGTCTCCATGACCCAGTATAGGAGAATGCCAGGGTCAGGAAGCAAGAGAGGGTGTGTTGGTGAGCAGGGGTGGGGGAGGGAATAGGGGGGTTTTTGGAGAGGAAATCAGGAAAGGGTCGAACATTTGAAACGTAAATAAAGAAAATATCTAATAAAACAAAAGCAAAATGGTCACATTTTACAAGGATCTATGAAAGAACACCAGTGAAGATGACATAAGCAGAATGTCTTACCCTAGAGCTAGATCAAGTACTCTGTAGTATCTGGGAAGCCCATATTGTCTATGGTACA
>JADRCC010570429.1:0-15757 GCA_019843855.1 Hylomyscus alleni | reverse complement strand
ACCTCCCAGTGGCACACCACTTGACAACAGATAATAGTAGGACACAGGCAGTATGAAAGAAGAATGGTGGATGCTGGGGTTTAAAGGTTCAAATAGAGATAGAGAGAAAGGTGAGAACAAAAGGCTAGAAGTATATCAAAGAACCTTATGAAAACCCAGAGACTTGCAAGCTATTTGTGAAAATAATTTGCTAATGGGAACTCCATGAGGATAGACAATTCTATCAGCAGATTTGGATGATTAAGTGCAAATTGTAATGTCAGGCATTAGATTCCCCTTTAAACAAACAATAAAAATAGAGAGAAAGAAGAATTAAGGGCTGAGATGATGGCTAAGTGGATAAACTTTTCAAATCATGAGGTCAAGACTTTAGATTCCCAGACCTCGAATCAAGGCATGCATTAAGTGTGTTGACAAGGGCAAAAAAACCCATAAGACACTTGTAGCCTCACTAGTCTGGGTCTCTGTGTAGCAGTGGACCAGCAGCTGAGGTGGTGCTTCATCTTCTACACCATATCAGTGACAAGCATGTCTGCATGCATTCATACACATGAACATCACACATCACACATGTATACACACACACACACACACATACACACACACACATACACATGAGAAAAAATGAAGTTTATGTTAAAATGTAAAGTTTTAAAAGGGTTAGGAACTTGTCGGGCCAAGCAATATTAACTCAATGATAGAGTGACTGGCTAGCATACTAGGTTCCATCCCCCAATCTATCTATCTATCTATCTATCTATCTATCTATCTATCTATCTTTCTTTCTTTCTTTCTTTCTTTCTTTCTTTCTTTCTTTCTTTCTTTTTTCTCTCTCTCTCTCTATCTCTCTCTCTACCTATCTATCTATCTATGTATCTACCTATTTATATATGTATGTATGTATCTATCTATCTATCTACCTATCTAGTACATATATATTTATGTGTATATATAATTACATATGTATGCTATTAAACTTTTCTAAAAGGTATTAAAGAAACAAAGACCCAAGCATTATCCCATCCATTGTGAAGTCCACTTTTGTTATCCAACCATCCATTTTGCACTTTGCCTTTCGTTACTAATATCTAAACATCAGGTTTTTCTCTGCATCTCCAGTTTCCAACAGATGAAAGTCATACAAAGAGTACAAAGCATAAAGATAGTTCTAGGAAGTTGACAATCCCATCTGTGTCAATCTTCCCACCATATTCATCATCAATACTGAATTGAAAATTTACTAATTTCCAGATACTTTTTTTCCATTGAGGTAGACTCTGGTCTAAGTCTTCACTTCTGTGTTGTATTTGTATGATCTGTTTGTATTAAATTAGTGTGCCTTAATACAAGCATTCTAGTGTCTAAACATCATTTAAAGTAGAATTTAAAATAGCTTTTGATTATTTCCTTTTTCCAAGATAAGATTTGGGACCTTTCTCGGGTTGACCAGGTTATGAAAAGTCTAGAAGGCATACAATGAACAAAAAAGAGAGGGAGGAGAGGAAAAAGAAGAAAGGAAGGGAAAGAGGAAGGAAGAAAAGGAAGGAGGAAGGGAGGGAAGGAAGGACATGGATCTTACTGTGGTATTCCTTCTGCAACATCCCACTGTTAAATCCATTTATTCTTCCTGGAAAACTTAATAGTCACATCACATTTTGAAATTTTAAAAAGAATTCTTTGGTCATTTATTAACCTTCTTAGTTGTTACGTTTAACTACCTCCTATTAAATAGAATAACACACTAGAAAATTTCCTGGATGACATAAAATTGAATGTTGCAAATAAGATATATTTTGAAAGTTTGAAAATCCTAGCATATTCAAGACAAAAAATTCAAGTAGAATTATTTTCTCTAGCATCCTACCAGGTGAAAATATCTACTAAAAGTTTTATTACTGGATAAAGTAATATACACACACCAGATGTAAAAGGTGACTTTTATTGTTCCCTACTTGGAAAAATTTTACTGTAAGATCTTGTTTGCTTTGACTGAACAGAAGTTCATTTTCAGTCTTGTCAGCCAAGGTCCACCAAAATTCTTATCATATTTTTATGCTTCTGGGAACTGTGGTCATCACTAGAGGAAAGAGAGAAAGAGACAGAGACAGAGAGAGAGAGAGAGAGAGAGAGAGAGAGAGAGAGAGAGAGAGAGAGAGAGAGATACAGAGAAACAGAGACAGAGAAAGAAAGAGAAAGAGAGAAAGAGAAATGGCAGGAGGATATGTAGAGAAAATCGATGTGCACATTAGTAGAGAAAATAGACACATAATGAGATATTTAATATAAAATGGATACAGGGATATCTAAAGTACAATAGATTTATCATTAAGGCACTAAATCTAATCTAAAGATTTAAGGAGAATGGCATCCTTGAGGTTTGCCCCTGAGATATCTTAAAGGATAAATAAGAGTTGGAGAGAAAAGTAGGAAGTGCTTTTCAGGCCAATAAAAATCACAGCACTAAGAAAATATGCTGCGTGCATCTGTTGAATCATACGCAAATTAAAGTGACCAGAATATAACATGAAATTTGAGGAATGGGGAAAAGCTTCCGAAACCTGTGCTGCATGGCTTACAGAGGCCCTATCTTCAGCGTAAGAGAATTACCTGAAATTCACTGTCCAGTTACCTTACAGTTATTGTGCGGGAAATTTGCTTATACCTTCCCAGCCTTCAATCACTAGTTGCACTTTTCCTATGTAAAATAAATGTCATGAATTATTGGTAGTATTTTCAAGAGAGTCAGTGTTGCAATGGACACAATAGGACTGGGCACAGTGGCTCACGCCTGTAATCCTTACGACTCTCAGTCTCAGGTAATGGCATTGAGTCCAAGCCATACAGTGCTATATGTCAAGGATCAGGGCAGCCATTGCTACTCTGTTTCATAAAACAAACATACAAAAAAGTACATTAACCATTTATACACTGAAGACTTTCTCAGACAACACATAATATACAAGCAAATATACATCTCTAAAATCAATGGTTTCTTATGTTTCTACCATGGAATGATTGATACATTTCAGTATGATGAATATAATTTTAATCCTTTGTGCATGTCAATAATAATGAACAGTACCAAACTCTTTGAAACACATTACACATCTATATATACATGTACCTATACATGTACTATGTTTAAGGTTTTGCAAACTATAGAAGTTCTAGAATGTTTTCAGGCAGACAAAGAACCATAGAGTCTTCTGCTTTAAGCCCCCTTCTAGGATGAATATCAATTTTCAGTCTTCGTAAAATATAGGTAAATGAATGTTACACAAATCAAACTTCAAGCCTCTGACCTCAAGCCAACTGCAATTTCTTTTTGTTCAAATAGGACTTCCTCTGCTTTGAAATTCCTTACTCCATTTAACAGACATCTCAGCTACATAATGTGTTCACATTTTTGGCTCTCCTGTAAAATGTGTCCTTACTCTTGGCATGCTGGGATAACTAAACAATGTTTCCTTCCAAAAATCACCTTTGCTAAGCTCATTGATTTATTTGAATAGGCATCCATCAACTTTCAAGTATACCTCTGTTCAGCTTTGTTTGTATAACTGGGAAGCTCCGGTAAAAAGAAAATCTAGCACTTATTCTCTCTGGGTTTATGATCAACTTGGGAGACAAGACTAACATGCATGCAACAAGGAGAAAACAACTTGAGACAGTATATAATTAAGAGCTGAATGTGATACCGACTGTGAGTGCACAATTCTTCACTAATTACCAATTGCTTTAAGGAATTAATACTTAACTTTGGGGATTTCCATCACAATTTCCCTATAAGCATTAATTCTTGTAACCAGCAATTCAATTCATTTCAGAGAGCTACAAACATATCCTGGTTTAGCAAATTATCAGCATTGTTCTAAGAAGTATGTTTTCCCCCCATTAAGCAATTAATTTGAATCCTGATTGTTCTGACCCCAGGGGCTTTTGGGGGATGCTTGTATCTCAGACGTAATTTAATTTTTCAAATGGATTTTTGGCTGGTGGAGGATTCATTGCCCCAGGGGAAAGGAAAAGGCTTTCCAAGTAGGAGTGGAAGATGGAGAAGCACCTTGCATTTGGAGGAATGTGAGTCAACGCTATTCCCTCTGATAGGAAAGAAACTTCAGCATTCAACTTAGCCTTCTCCCTGTCTCCTTTTTGGCTTCTTTTACTTTCTTCTTTTCCCATCTTCCTGTCTGCCATGCTCTGGCTATCTGCTTCCCTGTTCCTCAGTCTAGCCTGCAGGGCTCCCTTCTGGCTGTGACCCTCAGGAAGAAGGAGGCTCCTGATCCTGACACCTTTGTTGTTTATATTGTGTACCAGAGATTGAACCAAGAGCCTGAAGCATGATAAGCCTTGTGCTGCATGAGTTGGCTGTACCCCAGTCTTTTTCTTTGCTTTCTGCCTTGCATGAATTTTGAGACTAGTCCACTACTAGGAACACAGAGGACTTTCTCAGTTCAATTCCTCTTTATCTGCTATCAGTGCTTTCTAGGTTGAGAGAAAACACACACACACACACACACACACACACACACACACACACACACTTTTCAAGAATGTTCCAAAATGTTCACAAGCTTTTCAGGACCTTCCTCTCAGCTACATTGACCATCTTTCTGAAACTGCTCCAACTGGCCTGGTAAATGACTATAGGTTCAGATCATCTTCAAATCTGATTTATTACCCTCTTCTTTAAGAAACAAATGATACAGCTAGAAAGATGTCTCAGCATATTTTTTGCTCTTTCAGAAGACCTAGGTTTGATTTCAAGTACCCATACTGTCCATAAATGCAGTTCCAAGGGATCTGATATCCTTTTCTTGCCTCCACAATAACTAGGAAAGCAAGTACATATGGATGAGTACAGGCAAAACAACCATACATATAAAATAAAATAAAATAAAATAAATGACAACTAATGATGTGCCATTTCTCCATCTGAGTTCAAAGGTTGTTAAGAGTACAAATTACATCCATCATCTTTTGAATTTCAGTTTAATCTTTTCTAGTAGTGAATCCTACAAGATGGGCTGTTGTAAGAATGAATGGTGAATGCTTAGTTATGTTTCTATTGCCATGATAGAACACCATGACCAAGGAAATTTTTTGAAAGAAAGCATTTAATTAGGCTCCCAGTTTCAGAGGGTTAGAGTCCATGATGGTAGGATGAAGGGACAGCTGAGAGCTTACATCTGGGTTAATAAGCATGGGGGTTGGGGGACGCCTGACTGAGAATAATTTGAGTTTTTTGAAACCTCAAAGGTCACGCTCTGTAAGACACCTCCATATCTCCTCTCAGAAGGTCACATCTCCACCAAACAGTTCCATTAACTAGGAAGCAAGCACTATGTGAGTCTATAGGCCACTCTCATTCAAATCATAACAATGAGCAAACATGAGAACATTGTGCAGTTTCTACTTCTTCCTCCATAAAATAAAGAGAATAGTGTTACATATTCCACAGACTTTATATCAGAATTCAATAAACTGAATAACTTTAAACACATGAAAATGTAATTATTAGCCTTTTATGCATACGTATGTGTGTATGAATGTGTATGTTCATATGTGTCTAATGTATATATAATATGTTTTATGCATATGTATATTTGCTTGGATGGGGATATGTTTGGATGTATGTAGATGTTAGAAGTTGATTCAAAGGGTCTTCCTTGATTACTTTCCACTTCTAACATTGAACAGTCTCTCATTTGAATCCTAGAGCGTGCTGACTCTAGGCAACCCAGGCGTCCCCGTCTCTGCCTCCTGAGCTCTGATGGTAGCTACCATGACTGCCTAACATTAGCCTAAGTATTAAGGATCCAAACTCTGGTCATCATGCTTATTTGGTAAGCAGTTTTCCCCCTGAACCATTTCCCTAGCTCCTAATATCAGTATTTTAACATAAAGCACTGAACACATATTTGATACTCAATAAAGAGAACTTCACATGTCCATGTCTATTTAAACATGGTAGAAGATAAAATATCCAGCTACCTGCCAGGAAGTATTAATTCCTTAGAATCAATCTTTATTATTCTCTACCCTTATCACATAGTTCCTAGTTCTAGGGTTATTACCCAACTCTGGACATCTGTTTGCACCTGTAGCTACCTCCCACAGGTAGAAAATCAAGATGACCAGTATTGCAATCTACTGAGATGTTCAAGGCAGATCTTCATGTGTGGACTGGATCCCTTGAACCCAGAGTAGGAGTTACTAGCAGTTGTCATCCAGATAACATGGATACTGGGAAACAAACTGAGTCCTTTGAAAGATCAAAAATTACACTTAACCACTAAGCCATCTTTCCAGTCCTAGTCCTTAGAAATTAAATCACTATTTGGGGGTGGGGCTAGAATGATGGCTCAGTGGTTAAGAAGATCCAAGTTCAATCCTTAGGACCCACATGGTGGCTGAGAATCATCTGTAACTACAGTTCCAAAGATTCTGTCACCCTCTTTTGGCCTCTTGACTGAATAGTACACAGACATACATACAGGGAAAATAATATAATCCTGAGAAAGATGTAGTGGCAATATTCTGAATAAAACACCATATTGATCAAATGAGGGTGGGAAGGATGCTATAAAATTGTTTTTGCAGGAGACTGTATGCAGTGAGACTAGTTCACAAGTTTTGATTTGATTTTTTTGTGAATGTAGAATAGGCAAACTGAAGATACTTTGCATTAGATTTGAACACCTTTGAACCAGGTCAACTTTCACCAAGGGCAGAAGTTGTCTATAACTTTAGAAACCTACAGTCTTTAATTTTCATACCTCTCTACATACCAAGAAATATAACTCTGCTTTTAGAAGTATGAAACTTTGGAAGTTCAAAAGCTGTTTCATCCATAACTGATCCCAATCACATTTGTAAACCTGGAACCCTTTACAACCTCCTTTACAACTGAAAGGACCAGTGTGCAATTTACTCATTCTTTTCCTTTCACAAAAGAACAAGGCAGTTTGTTTAACAGGTACCCTGGCCTTCAGCTTTCTCCCTGCCTTCTGATGTTTACCCTCAAGAAAGTTAATCATTGGCAAGCTTCTGGCTCTGAAGGGGAGGCCAAAAGTCACCTTGTTCCAATGCCCTGGCTGATAAAACAAGTACTAGAAAATGGCAATTGTATTCTATGAAATTGTATGTCTATTGCGGCTGCTGCTGTTATTACTGCTACTATGACTGTTACTACTACTACCACTATGACCATTATTACTACTAGCACTCTATGTGAGTTTGTGTGAGTGTGTGTATGTGTGTGTGTGTGTGTGTGTGTGTGTGTGTGTGTGTGCGCGCGCTATATATATGAGGTAAAGGAAGCATGGCCCAGTAAGCATATGAAAGACAGAGGACAACTTTCTGGAGTTGATTCTCTTCTCCCACGTTATGTGAGCTCCAGGGACTAAACACTGACTGTCTGGCCTCCATTGGGCTGCAAACACCTTTACCTGCTGAGCCATCTTATCAGGCTTAAATTTTTTCATTCTCTAGAATAACACAGGTAACTGTAGGATACCAGAGAAGTTTTTACAGAAGTTCCTACAATGCCGGGGGGGAAAAATGAGAATGAACAGGTGAAACTAAATCCTAAAGATGTATACCTTAGAATTGCTGGTTGACTTTCTGTAAGGATGAGCTTGTGTGTGCATTAAAATGTTGTTGAGTGAAGAGATAATCTAACCAAATGGACTGCTTCTTACTGAGTTTAGAGAAAAATTCCTAAAAAGATCTATATGCTTTAAAACAATCCCCTCATGGTCTTGCTTTTATGTCCAGATGCAGTCTGCAGCTGGTGAGTACAGGGACAGAGTCCACACATGGAAGTAAGTGGAGAGATAAAAGAGGTAGAGAAGAAAGGGAGTCAAGGTGAGAGTAACAGAAGGAACTTTCAAGAAAAGCTGCTCGGTTGTCAGAATGTCTTTCAGTTTATGGAACCATTTGGAGACTTGCAAACTCATTTGCATGTGACTTTGAAAATATGTTCTTTGCTAAAGACAACTAAATAGGGAATTGTGTTTCCATAGGAAGTACGGTGAGAAAGAACCATAGACACATGTTCTATTCTTAAAAGATTCTTGGCTTTGAACATATAAACTAGGATGGATTTCATACGTTTTAAGGGAAGTTTAATTTATAAACCCAAATTGTTCAGAAAAATTAGAAGGAAGAATGAATTTTAGCTAAAGAACTGAAATAATAAAGTTGGCAATGAACAAGTGCACTTGACTATAAATTATTGATTCCATAAGTCATGCTCTAACATACTTCAACTGATGATTATCATCGCATATGAAATAGTAAGCAGAATAATGTTGCAAATACATAGAAATGCCACTAGAGTCTTAACATAGTTCTTCTGTAAAAGAACTACAGGGTGTGGACTGGGATTGCAGCAAGGGCAGCTGCTCAAATAACACGTAAATTGTGTGAATCATACACAGAACTTCTTGATAAAGAGGAAATGCCCCTCTCAAATGGACAACTGTATGGTATCTACTTTTGCAACAGTGATTACATTTGAGTTTTACATTATGGGTGCAATGAAGCCAGAATTTACTGCCTGAATAATAGATCAAAGCAAATCAGAATGTAATTAGTTCATAGAGCAAGGAGTGGCTTATCTGAACATAAAGGAACAGGAAACCCTCAACTACTATAGCTTTTGACAGCAAAAGAGGAGGGAAAGCTATAGAGAGGCAGTTTGTCAGTAGGGTGGAAGCCAGCTACATCTATTCTTTTCTCTTGCAAATTAGTTCTCTTTCTTCCCTGGTACTAAACTTTTTAATCTGAAAATCCATTTCCCTTCATGCCTATGCCTCCCTAGAGGCTGCATATTCATTTTCTGGATATTAGATACCCTATTTACCACAGCCTGAAGCCTGGAGACATTTGCCTTGTGGGGTTCCTTCCCCACCCTTTTCTACACAGAATTTCCTAGTGAAAATTACTGCAAAGAAAGGTGACTGACAGGCTCCTGTTGGGGAGCTGGGATCACTGCACATTTAAACTTCCTGTTATTATTATTTAACACGTGAAATGGCCACTCTGTCATCATCACAGGTGACTTCTCAGAGGTAGCAAAGTCCTCAGATTCAGGAGGACAGGGATTAATATCAGGTTATTAATGGTTAACAACAGACCACAGGCCTAAGGAAAACATATTTAGAAAGTCAACCAGAGGTATATTTTACTTTAATGAAAAAGAATAATGAAAAGCCCTCTATAGGGAAAGCAAATTTGACAAGGTTATTTAAATATATATGCAGGCCTTAATATTTTAGAAGTATTTTTCTTAATAATGAGATTTAATCTAATTTGTGAATTTGGTCTTAAGTTAGAGGGTAGCTGGAAGATAATCTTCAAAAATGAAGCTCCTTTGCCAGTAATAAGTTTAAAAACGGTTTTAGGCTGCTTCCATAGGATGGGGTATTAAAGAAGTTCTAGTTGACCTCTTATTGGACTAGATACTGAAGATCAAATGTGAAATAAAATATCTAATGCTACAAAGCTCTCAAGCACAGGCAGCTTTACTAAGGATGATGAGCACTTAGGCCACAGCAGTTAGTGACTTTACATACTTTATAATAGTTTCTAAGCAAGCTCTGTGATTGCTGGCTTCTAAAGAAAAGGGAAATATTTCAATTCATATGGGCTGGAAAAATGAAACTTGGATTCAGTCCGTATTGTGATGCAGGACTGGCTCCTAACTGCTCAACCAGGAAGCAGAGGACTCTGCTGCCAGCCACCAAGGTCTCCAACCCTGCATCTCAGGCCTCACAGATCCTGCTATCTGCTGGCCTGTTTCTGGTTGCTCATACTTGATTCAGGCACCCCTTACTTGAACCATGACTCTACCCTCATCTCTGATTTCGCTCCAACCTCTCCAGTTCATGTAGATCCCATTTATCTTGACTCCCACTTGGAATAACCACCCCTTTCCTCACTAAGGTCCAGTACCTCAGATCTCAGTTAATGTTAAGAGACTGGGCCTAGAATCAACTCAAGTACAGGTCAAATAAAATCCAAGCTGTGAATTACAAATCAGGCAGAGGGCTGGTGCTGGTACAGATGAAGAATGATAGGATCTGTTTAAAATAGATAAGTGAGAGCTTATTGAGAAGGAAGGCTTTCAGACATGTCTGGCAGCCAATGACTCAGGTATCAATTGATATCAATTGTGCCACTAGACCCATGTTAAGGAATGGAATATAACTTCAGTAGAAGTATTTGCTTTGGGTTAGCACCAAACTATGCTAGAACCAGACTGAAAGAGCACACTGTCCACAACCTTTTATAGTAAAAAGCTGGGACAGACAAAACAGGGTATCTGGGGGAGGACTTGACTTATAATCTAGCTACATACTTGCTGTTCTAGTCTCCCATTTCTGAAACCTTGACCACTGGGGATGATCAATGGTGCTAGGGCAAGATTCCCTGCCTTCCTATACCTAAGCACCATCTTAGAGGCAACAAGGGGAAGGCTTGAGTTTTAATGCTCTAAGTTCTAATACCATAATTTTATATTAAAATTAATCTCTCTTATTATGAGTGTTTTCTCTGACATTATATATCTTAAAACAGTATTATGAGAAATGAATAACAACGTCTTTAATTCTAAAATTCTCTAGTAAATATACTATCATAAATCTTAGCCAATGACAGCCAGCACGAGCACATTCCACATAAGTATTTTTACTCTCTAGGACTAATTCCTGGGTCAACTTAGACCATGTACTTTGCAATTCAAACTCACAATCAATATATAAACCTGAAAACCATCCGTAATATAACACATACAACAACAAATTTGGAAAATCTTAAATCAATTGTGATAATACATACCCCAATAAAGCTAATGGTTAATTCTTGGATGATTCGTTTAAGAGTTTAACTACAAAATACCACAGGCCTTTAGTCTGAAGTTTAAACTGCCAATTGAACAATTAGGGCCTTAACTGATTAATTTTCTCCCTACTTTAGACAAGATACACTTTACATATGGGATCCAGTGGATATAATTTGCTCAGGGTTTCAAAAAAGCTTACTGAAACATTTTTTATAAGCAAACGTAAGTAAAAAGAATAATGAAAAGATAAAAGAATGTTGTCCTGAGTTGCTGCAATAAACCCCATGCAAGATGTGTTGTTAGACACTAGATCTAAAGTGAAGAAGATCATTAAACATCTTGTGTCAGGTGGTAATCTGGCCTGGTTGAATATATGAGATTCTTCCTTCATCTGCAGTTTTATTCGATGTAATTTTGAATAACTGCAGATGACCTGAAGCTAAAAACAACATAGAAAAATCTCAAAAATATATAATTTACATGGTTTAAAGTCTGAAGTGGAAGTTTCTGGTTGTATCATGTGATACAACCTTGCCTGGTATTTTGCTGAGGAAGAACCACGTGGTTATTTTGCTGAGGTAAGACACATGGGAGGACATGTGAGGTTTAGAGAGAGTATAAATAGGACTCAACTGACAGTGACAACGAACTTGCATATCTAGCTTTGCAAGGCTAGTTTGGTTTCCAGACTTTTTTTTTTTTTTTTGACTTTTCGAGACAAGGTTTCTCTGAGTAGCTCTGGCTGTCCTGGAACTCACTCAGTAGACCAGGCTGGCCTCGAACTCAGAAATCTGCCTGCCTCTGCCTCCCAAGTGTGCCACCACCGCCCAGCCTGGTTTCCAGTCTTAAATGACCTTCGCTTCATTGAGAGAAGCACAGCAGAGAACTTCTCCTGGCATCCCAGCTTGTTCTGGTTGTTCCCGATTCTTTCAAGGCCTGGTGCCCAGGGAGTGGCACTATTAGGGGGTATGTCCTTGTTGGAGGAAGTGTGCCACTATGAAGGTGGGCTTTGAGACCCTCCTCCTAGCAGTCTGGAAATCACTCTCTTCTTCTGGCTCCCACTGGATCAAGATGTAGAACTCTTCTATAAGAGGTGCTCTGCTCCAGCACCATGTCTGCCTGGATGCTGCCATGCTTCCTGCCATGATGATAATGGACTAAATCTCTGAGCGTATAAGCTAGACCCAACTAAATGTCCTTTGTAAGAGTTGCCTTGGTCATGGTATCTCTTCACAGCAATAAAACCACCAACCTATTCCCATATACCCTTTTTCATCGTTTACCAATTTGCCTTCATTTTTAATCATTTTGTCTATTTGCTTTTGTTTGTTTTCATTTTTTGTTTGTTTTTTTGTTTTTTTTGTTTTGTTTTGTTTTTGGCAAGATCTATGTCACTTCCTGGCCTTGAACTAGTTATATTACTGATGATGATCTTAAACTCCTGGTCATTCTGCCACTACTTCCCAGTTACTGACATTATGTTTATGTGTAAATACATCTGATTTTATATTTTACTAAGGACAGAACCAGGATTTTTCACATGCAAGACAAAAATTCCTACCAATCGTTCTATATTACAGGACTCCTATTAGGCATTTAGAAGTCATTTGGGATTACATCAACTATCAAAGTATCAGTGTTTGAATTTAACACTTTAGTTAACTGTAACTCGAGTATTATCATAGCAGTAGTGTTGTGTAGCAGCTTCCTCAGAGACTGAACACTCCATCCTACAGGGTAGGTCCCACCTTAAGACAGAAATTAAACAGCTCAAACTAGCTTGAAGAAGTCCCTGAAACTGAACAGGCAAAGATGCTGAGATTCACTTTAAGAGAACCATAGTTGCAAAGATGACTCTCAGATAAATCCAGCCACCATGAAGGAGGCAAAGACCAGCTGAGTTGTCTGGAAGAGGCTTAGACCAATTGAGCCCCCTGGATAGAACACTATCTATTGATCTGCCTGCAAGTTGTGCGTTGGGCTCCAGCTTTCTGTCTTTTGTGAGTTGTGACCCATACTAGGGTAGCTTTCCGTGATGCAGCTATCTTTGAGTCATTTCTGCTCCTGTATTAACCTCTCATCCATATTGATGTAAGTAATCTCAATAAATTACTTATTCAACAGGTCATACCTTTGTCATATCTGTACTTTGGTTGTCTTTGGCTCCCTATCTGGGATGAGTAGACATATATATATATATATATATATATATATATATATATATATATATATATATATGTGTGTGTGTGTGTTGTATCTCCTCAGGAAAAGACTGCTACTCAATAGTAAATTCTTTTATTTTTTTATTTTTTATTTTTTGAGAAAAAGTTTTATATGCAGTCTTGGCTAGCCTGGCATACACAATGTAGATCAGGCTGGCTTCAAATTCACAGAGATTTACCTGCTTCCACTCCTGAGTTCTAGTACTCAGTACTATGCACCATTATGTTATTTGCTTGCTATAATTTTCTAACTGTGTCATTATTAAGTGTTACTAATCTACTGAACTTTATCAGGGACTCACTTACATAGCCAAAAATTAAGCAGATGAGTTAGCAATTCCACCTAGAGTTCCCAGTCTCCTCCAGTGTTGTGGATTGTCTATTTTCCATAAGGAAGATACTATAGAATAGGGTATCAAGTTAGGAACAAAAGGAAATCTTATGAGCCAGTAGGGTCAGAAGAAATGTCGTATCTTGCAATGATGCTGTCAAGTCTTGACAATGAAAGTAATGCCTTTTGGGAAGTGAACTGGTTAACAGAAGATGTAACATCTATATTAGTAAATAAACACCAAATACCTGCATAAATATAAAGCTTTAAAGGTTTTCAATTTCTATATAATTATAATAAAGACAATGCTCACTGACTTGAAAATGATTTAATACCTTAAAATATTTTTTTTTATTTCAAAGAAAAATCTACTTAAAGATGCAGTTAAGAAGACAAATAATTCCATGTTGTTATAAGGAAAGGGTCATTAGAGAAAGACTTCATCTGGTTGAAGTTATTTTGTGTGTGTGTGATTTTTGGACACTTTTCTTACACTGCTTTGCCCTTAGCTTTACCAGCCTAGACATAGATGAACTCAAACTTGACTTACTATGCAAACTATAATGGAAAACAGCCTTCTCTCTCATAAAGGCCTCAGAATCCCCAGGATTCCTAGTGTGATAGAAGACGTGAGCGTGGCATTCTTTCTTTCCTGTTTTCTAACCTGACTTCCATTTGATATGATAAGAGAGAGGGACACACTTCTACTAGGACCACTATAAGAGAGAGGTATATCCCCTGTGTCCTCATCAGTCCTGCCACCCAAACTGCTTAACCCCAATGTCCAGAGGACTACTGCAAAGCCTAGCATCTTTTGAACAATTTTATTTGCATAAACTGTCCATAGAATTACTTTTGGTGACATGTATCCCCTTACCCCAATACACACACACACACACACACACACACACACACACACACACACACACCTCATTAACTTGTTCTCTTTCTCCTTTGAACCTTAGCAGTCTTATAGTTAGTTAGTTGTTGCAAGCAATATATTAAGAGAAAAATGCGACATGGATGCAGCAGCTTTCTTCTGGCTCTCCCCAATAGGGTCCTTTTACTGAGAACCCAGTCATAATCTTGTGAGAAAGCACCAGTCATATGGACAAAGCATGGAGGTGTTGCAACCACCAGCACCCCCTATTATTTTCATCTACAGTCCACACTGATAGCTAACTATGGAAAGAAAGACTTTAAATTCCATCTCTCAGCATTGGTGCTGCTGCCCAACAGACATGGAGTCAAACGGCAGAGAAAAACTCCTGGCAAATTCTGCCACATCATAGAAAAGGAACAAAATAAATGCTGTTTTTGCTATAGCTCAATGTTTGCAAGTGGCTGTATTTGTAGCAGCAGCAATACTCTTTCCTCAATCACACATCTTTCCTTAGAGATTGAGGGGAATATTAATATCCCTCATTCTATGTAGTCCCTGGAACATTAAGACCCAGTGTAAGCTGACCAAATACTGTATCTTTCTTCCTGATAAAAGGTTCTTACCTTTTGTTGTAGATACTTCCCAATATGGAGCAGTTGAAGGCCCTTCAGGCTCCAGGCTATCATGTTTATCTCACAGCTCTTAAATGTCTTCCTATCAGATCTCTCTGTTGCAAGTATTTTAGCTCATGTGAAAATATGCCTGTGGTTTGGGGGTGTGGGTGAATATCTGGCCCATCATTGTAGAGAGAAGCTGATGAGAAGATTGACTTAAAAATCTCACCTCAGGCTATATCTACTTTGACTGTACTTTATAAACCACCTCCGAAAGAGAAGCTTCTAGGGGAGTGTGATTTCATTCTCTGTCATTTGATAAAGGGAAGGTGGCCAAGCAATACAAATAATAAAAGACGCTTAAAGGGAGAAATTTTCCTGTCAGAAAAGGTAGTTTATGAGGGTTGTGGGGCTACAATAGAAGAGAATTTGGGAATTTCAATACCCGGTTCAAAAAGCCCATTTACTGGGGACAAGCTGAGAGGGTTACAAAAAAAATATTTATACTTTATAAAACTATAAAAAGCATAAGCTAGAAGAAAGTACAGAGAAAACTAGAAAATAACGGAAAGCATCCACAGGAGAAATGTGGACAAGAACGCAACTCTTTTTTAGAAATGAATGAGATCTAAGGGCTGTGTGTCACCCACTCTTGTCCTTTGACATCCTTTGATATAGAGCCTGAACTGTAGGGGCCATTCTGATGCATCAAAGTATTCCACTGCATCACAGCTAAGTAAAATAGTCAGAATTTACAGCTACTGTGATACCTTTGCTATTTTCTCCTTGCTAACCTAGTTCCATTATGGCAATAAAAATGGAGGTGGTATGAATGAATATTATAAGTAAAAATTAAGA
>JADRCC010570427.1:0-16338 GCA_019843855.1 Hylomyscus alleni | reverse complement strand
TGTGTGTGTATGTATGTGTGTGTATATATGTGTGCATGTGTGTATGTATGTGTGTGTATATATGTGTGCATGTGTGTATGTATGTGTGTGTATATATGTGTGTATGTGTGTATGTATGTGTGTGTATGCATGTATGTGTATGTATATGTGTGTGTCTCTGTGTATGTGTGTGTATATGTGTGTGTTTATGTATGTGTATGTATGTGTGTATGTATGTGTGTGTATGTGTGTGTATATGTGTACATGTGTGTGTGAGTGTATATGTGTATGTGTGTGTGTATGTGTGTGTGTGTGTGTATGTGTGTGTATGTGTGTCTATGTGTGTGAGTGTATGTGTGTGTATATGTATGAATGTGTGTGTGTATATCTATGTCTGTGTGTATCTATGTGTGTGTGTGTGTGTGTGTGTGTAGTTTGCACGAAGATAGGCCATCTACAGTTATGTTTGTGCAGTTATGCCCAATCTTAAATTATTTCTCATATGTTAACTATTGATTCAAGCAAAGGGGATTTGGGCACTCCATTTACTCAATATTTTTTTATTGTTGTTATTTATTCAGTATGCAAACTTCTAATTCCTAATTCAAATTATTTTATTTCTCCTATTGTCAGCTTGGAGAGATGCTATTGGCTGGTCTTACATATAATGGGCTCTTCCTCCACCAATTGAACAGACTATCTTACTGATCAGATTCATGGTTCATGTTTATTTCTTGGTCTGTTTTTAGCTCTTCTTTTAATTTAATAGAAAAGGGCTGGAATCCAATGACCAGTGCAAATGTTGGCAGCTTGTCATACATACTCATCGCTTGGTGACAGGTATGCCCCTTACTTTTATGTTATAAACATATTTCTATGGAAGCAGTGCAGACTCAACATGTAGAAGAGACTGTGTGTTTATTTCAAGTCTTTGGAACTCCTCTGAAATATAAATAAAGAGGTTTTTTAAATGGCATGAAATGTCAAGGACAAACAGAGTAGATGGACCAGAGACAGCCATGACATTCGAGGCTGGAAGGCAAAACCAGTAGTAAGTGACACAAATCAGCTTCACACACTTCAATTCCTCCTCCTTCCTCCTTTTGCTTGCTCTACCTATTCTGACTCTGTGCTGTTCCAACACTTGAGTCCCCATCGGAAGACAATATAACTGACAGGGCACGATTTCCCAGGAGAATGTAGAACATATGTTTTCTTGTTTTAGGATTTGAGTCCCCTGTTTTCCCATCTGGGATAGCTGGCAGATGCTCTGTCAAACTATTGGTTCATTTTATCTGTTCCCATGTATTTTATAAAATTCTCAACTTTATTCCTATCATTCTACATCTTCTCATTGAAAAGAAGAGGACAGAAAAACTGTGTGTGTGTGTGTGTGTGTGTGTGTGTGTATGTGTGTTTCTGTGTGTGTGCATGTGCATGTGGGTGGGGTGTGTGTGTGCATGTATGTGTCTGTCTGTGTGTGTGTACATGTGTGTCTATGTGTGTGCCTACATGTGCATGTGTGTGGGTTGTATGAGTGTGTATATATCTGCAGTGTACGTGTATGTATGAATGTGTCTGTACGTGCCTGTATGTGTGTGTATGCGAGTGTGTGTGTGTGTCTATTTGTGTGTGTCTATGTATGTACCTGTGTGTGTGCATATGTGTGTAGTATGTGTGTGTATATGTACATGTGTGTGGGTTATATGTATATAGGCAGGAGTGTGCAGGTGTATGTGCATGCCTGTATGTGCCTGTGTGTATATGTGTGCATGTACATATGTGAGGATGTGTATGTTTGAGTTCTTGATAAGGTTTTTCTTTCTTATACTTTTATTTCAGTATTTCATGGCTGTACACAACATCAGTACTAAAGGAAAGCATTTCTTCTTGGTCAAGCAAGCATGAGTCTTTCTAAAAGTCTTCATGTTGTCCACAACCTTAACTGTGAGCCCAGTGTAGTAATCGGCTGGGGCACAAAAGAACATGAACATGTGTATTTCCCAAAGGACACTTCATGGCTGCAATTGCCATCTAATCCTTCTTAACCCATTCCTATATGTCATGTATCTTTCTTTGGATGGCAACTTGGGTAAATGGATGACAAGAATGAAGTCATTGTTTTGTAACAGGCTTTATATTAATGTAGCCAAATTCTAAGTTCTAGGTGACTTCTGTGGAATTAGAACCTTAAAGGAAATGGTGTTTTGGGACTTTTTGGATATGCAGATGCTGTAGATACCGCATTGGTAGGCATTTTGTCCCTGTATTGTTTAGAGCAATTCCTAGACACAGGTGGGCTTTCAGACTTGAAATGATCTGCTATCATTGAGGATCTGCAATCTATTTTAGTACAGTTTCAAAAGTTTGATATTTAAGTAACCACATATCAAACTTTATTATGATATATAGACTGATATAGGATGGCATATGTATATAAGTACATATAAGAATATATAAATACATATATATTCTCTATAAATACACAGATATAGCGAACTGTTATGTATCAGGAGACTATGTCTCCTACGGAATAATGAGACTATCATTCTCATGGAATAGTGAATTAGTCCAAGTTTCTATGCTCCCTTACTTAATAAATAGGCCATTTGGGTCACTTTAAAAATTTAAACTGGGCTATCTAACTATTTAATAAGAATGTTTAAAAGCTACTAAATTATGAAAAAAATAAAGGGAAGGTTGCAAAAATATACAAAGCTTATAGAATCACTATGTAAATGACACATAGATATAATAGAACATTAGGATTAAGTTATCCAGTTGGCAATATGCAACTCTATTGGATGAAGTCCTTGAGAATATTTGCTCCAAGTGTCCACTGAAATGACACTCTGGAACATGGTATTCTCATCTCCTTAGTCTTCATGAAGAAATGCAACATCCAGGAGTGCAGAAATTTCCTCCCATTCTCAAAAACTAAATCAAGATATTGATCTCTAGAAATATGAGAAAGTAATATACATCAAATGCAAAGCTCCAGTAATGTATATATCTATACATATATAGATATAGGTGTCAGTGTGTCTGCCTGTGTTTCACTGTGTTTGTGTGTTCGTACGTGTGTTTGCGTATGTGTGTGTATGTTTAAGTCTGAAGACTTATGCTCTACTCAGGAGGATCATGGACTATAATTTGAACTAGGAGCTGAACTCTGTAGAGCTCTTCTTAGAAGCAAACATGGTCTTTATATTCTAAACAAAACGAGTGTGTTTAGAGCAGGGAAAATAAAACTTGTATTTTCTGGAAGTTATGCAAGCATAAGGTAACTGAGGCTATTTTTCAAACCTTTCCTAACCACTATAACTTTGAGGTTTTGTGTTAATGTTTTTGAATTAATTATAGAGGATTCTGGTATTTCCCTTAGTTTCTATCCTCATCACCCTCTCCATTTTGACACTTCCCTTCTTCAATTTTTTTTGGAGCAGAAAAGTTTCTTCAGTCATACGTAGCAGCATAGGCAGTCTGTTCAAAAGCTTATGTATTTATTTTTAATATTTTTCTAGTTTTCGAGATTATAATATGATTAAGACATTTCTCTCTACTTTTTTCTCCCTCCAAACCCTGCAATGTACCCCCTTGATCACTTTCAAATTACTACCTATTTTTCTGTAGTCTTTATAGCTTTTGTTTCATACTTACCTATGTGCCCTAAAGTTGATATTGATTATCGTTCTTGATTACTCTTCAGGTTATTGAGATGAGTTTTCTCCCTGAACCTGGAGCTTTCCAATCTCAGGTAGCCTGTTTGTATAGCTACCGAGAATACCCCTCCTTCCTGCTTCTATATACTAGGGCTAAAAGTATCTTGTAGCTTTCCTTGCTTTAACATGGTTTCAAAGACCAAAACGCCTGTCTTTGTGCTTATGCAGCTGACACTTTGTCCACAGACCCATCTCCTCAGAGTTTCCATCTTACATTTAATGGACAAAGAGTAATTGCATGTTAATGGAGCATGATGCAAATCTTGTGCATAGGCACACATTTTGGAATGAGTAAATCAAGATACTGGGCATACGTATGGTCTTCTAACCAGTTTACTGGACTGAGAACATTCTTTATAAGTAATATTGGAATGCATTTTAGAATACATTATTACCTCATAATTAACGGCAATCACATGTGACATAAAGCGCAGCATTTACTATTCTTATCCAGGTAATGGTGAATGTATCGGCCAATATTTCTCCTTCTTCAGGCAACCTTCCCTGAGCTGCTCATCAGTAGTCTGCTTCCATGAGTTTCACTTCTCTGAATGCTTCAAAGACCTGTTAAAATTCATGGGGACCTGTCTCCAATGTGTTGTTGATCACTGCTAGAAAGTCCAAAGGTAGCCTCACATGGAGATTTATAGTGACTTTTCTATGGATGCTGTAAGAAAAGGATTTGAAAATAAGGTTTGATTTTACTTATGTATTTATACTTGATAATGTGAACTGATGGGATCAATAATGATTAAAAATAATGAACATTTGTTCATTCACTTGTAAGTGATTGGACTTTAATTGCACTACTTTCCCCATTTCCATAATATTAATCAATTCATAACAAACTTTTCTAACATTTTCATTCTATTTATCTTGGCATCAATACAATATATAAAGTTCATGTAGAATTAATTTTTTTTCTGTTCGGAAACTTTTGTGATAGAATTTATGAGGTTAAGTTCTGTTGAAGTATTTTAATCCAGCAAATGGATGCTCTGGCAAGAGATTATATCCAAAATTCAGACTCAAATGACATACATTTAATCCCTCTGGATAGAATGTGGACATGCCCTTAGTATACACCTTTAATCTCAAGCCATATAAGCTTTGTGAGAAGAACATGCAGGTAAACCATAGCAATATTGTATGCTAAATATCAAGCTACGGAAGACAGTGGGCAAATGAAATGTATATTGATTTAAAATTCCAATTCCAACCAAATTTTCCATTTCTCTACTTTTAGATATTTTTAGCATGCTACTATTAGAACATTTTGACAGGGAAATGTGTATGAAATTGAGACTCAAGCAATGTGGTATGGCAGAATGAATATATTATATTGTATGCCTGATTTTAACAGTGTGTTAAAATAATGTAGTGGGAGTATTTGACTTTGCCAGTAAGCACAAACTGAATAATTAATTTTGCAATATGAATTTATCCATTGAATCAGTGTGTAGTATTTAATCACTTTTTCATGTATTTAGTTTCCTTTCATGTCATAAATTTTAATGGACTCTTTAGAGTAGATAGATTATAAATTATAAATTCATATGAATGATAGATAATGCATATGTGAAAATTGATCAGAGGAGTTGTATAGTGAGAATCTTTCTTTAGGGGCATTCTTCACTTGTTAATTATTTCTAAAACTTAAATCAAAATTATTAGTTATTTAAGTGTCATGAATAGAGTATTTAAGAATGGAAGAATATATTTATGTCTAAAAGTAACTGTAAATGTACAAAACTGGCAACTTTCCTGCTACAAATATAGTCTGTAGGTCAAAGAATTTACAAGGGTACATTATGCAAATTTTATGTATAAATTGACAAATACCATGTTCATTTTGGCTTTCTTCATTTTGACATTAAAACTTTCAAGATATTCTCTGAGCAGACCACAGCTTGTGTTCTCTGAGCACAAGCTCCACAGCCAGTCTCACAACACCCAGAGGAAGCTCCACCTCCTGAGAGCTCTCTGACACTCTCAGGATCAGAGGTGAGGAGGAACCAACATCTGTCCCAACATCTGGAGTAACTGGGACCAGCAGGACCAGGCACACAGGAACTCTGCCAGCCCAGTAGTTCTGGTTCCTTCTGATCTGTCTGGGCTGGTATCCTGAGCAGACCTTGGGTGCAAGCTCTGCAGCCAGTCCTATAACACACAGATATTTTATTAATTTACATTTCAAATATCATCTTCTTTCCAGGTTTACCCTCCAGAAGCCCCCTATCCCATTCTCTCTCCCCCTGCTTCTATGAGGGTGCTTCCCAACCCACCCACTCCTGCCTCACAGCTCTGGCATTCCCATACACTGAGGTATTGACCCTTCACAGGACCAAAGGCCTCTCCTCCCACTGATGTCTGATAAGGCCATCCTTTGCTACATTTTCAGCTGGAGCCTTGGGACCCTCTATGTGTACTCTTTGGTTGGTGGCATGGCAGTTTTACCAGGAGAATTTTACAGAGAAAAGTTGCAGAAACAACAAGACACACGTGAAGACAGAAGAAGCCAGAGAATGAGAAAGAGCTAGAAGATTAGAACATATTGCTAAAGTTAGTATGAGGGAATGCAGAGTAATTCAGTCAGAAGAAGAGAACGGCTCAGTTGAATCAGTCAGTTTGGAAGGTGAGATTGCATGGAAGTGAGAAGCTGCTAGGCTTAGGCTTAGGGATAGTTAGTACAGAGACATAGAAGGAAACTCTCCAGTGCAGTATTCATACAACTTGGGTAGGGCTCTCATCCTATCATCTGAGGAAATAAGAGCAATATTTACAATCAAGATTTGTGCTGAGAGCGATGAAGATTAAAGACAGATCTGAACTAAAATGGAACAAAGTAGGTATGACCTAAGGGGAGACCCTTAAGCTAAGCTAACTTGTCAAAGCAAAAGGTTTAAGTGATTTCCTATTCCTAAAAAGCAACAACAAATCAAAACCGTTACAAAAGTGATTTCAAGGGTGCCAGGGCTTACCCTGTCAGTAGTAAAACCTGGCAGTATCATCCTTAGAATCTGTCGAGGTTCAGGAATCACCATACAAACCAATCTCAGTTAAGCAAGAATAGTTTATTGAACATACAACCCCACACTGAACATTCAAGTTCACAAAAAGGACATGGGAGCCTAAATGTGGTATCAGTCTGTCCTGAAAGCAAGTTTTTTTTTTTTAATAAGAAAAATAAAACAGGTTCGAAAGCTTAAAAGGCAAGAAGGGGAGCGGTACAACATTTTGGCTTACTAGACAGACTATTATCAGCCAAACTTTAAGCTGATTAGTCCTGAGTGAGGTAAGAAATGTGATGGGCAGGTGGTGAACAGGGGAATTTCAGACCATTGAGCTAGCAGAGCATAAGTATTTTACCCATAACTTCTTTTTAACACATTAGTATCATTCTTCAGTGCTAGCTATGGATAATTATTTCTTGGAGGTAGAGTCTGAGAACCTGAACTAAATTTCACCTTATGAATAAAATGGAGACTGAACTCAAAATGGCTACAGTTCTGTTAAAGGAAGCAGACCTCAATGGAACCAAGAAGGATACTCAAATAAAAGTATTATGAATCCCTCCTCTGTGGTTGAGAAGAATTGCTGAGGCCAGGAATGTGGCAGGAGAGTCCCAGCATGGACATCATTAAAGGTCATTTCATAGAGCTATGAAAAGGAAGCCTGGGTTGCATTGGAGATCCCAAGATGTTAGAGGTGTTAGAGCAAGGGCTATCTTCCATGGAGAGTTGCAGACATGAAGCGGAACCAGTCCAAGAGGGAGAACCTATTGCAGGCAGAACAGCTGGAAGGACAGAACCTTCTAAGCTTTTACAAATTAGGCATGGATCTATAGGATTTGGAGCTTTCCCTGCTGTGTTTGGTAATGCTTTGGCCTAGTATTTCCTCATTATGATTCATTTCTTTTGGGTGGCAATGTATAGTCTGTGTCATTGTATGTTAGAAGTATGTAATTTGTGTTTTGATTATATGGAGAATTTAAGAAATTGATTTGAATATCATTCAGAGTTTAGATTTTAGAATCTTAAACAGTGTTGAGATTGAAAGATTAAGAAAACCTTTAAAGTTGGACAAAATACATCCTGTATTATGATATAGTCATGAACTTAAAGGGGACAGGTTGTGGAATTTGTAGTGTGTTGTGGATTCCTTGCCATTTTTGTAGAATCCTAGAGCTCTTTTGGAAGTATTAGGAGGTGTGGCTGTATTGAGGGACATGAATAACTAGTGTACTTGAGGTTTCAAAAGACTGTACCAGTCTCAATATGTTTCCTCTACCACCTACTAGTGGATCTTGATGTAACTTTTTAGGTGTTGCAGATGTAATTCTCTTGGTTTACCATCATGGAATCCTCTGGAACTGCAAAGTCCAATTAAATCCTTTCTACTGCAAATTGCCTGAGTCATAATGTTTTCTTCCCGTAACAGGAAAGTAACCAAGACACTGATATTTTCCTAAATGGATAAAAACTCAAAGCAATACTATTACAATTAGAAACAAGTCAGGACTGTCCAGGATTTTCACTCTTGTTTTTTCAGAATAAGACCTAAAGAACTAGCTGAAACAGTAAGGCAAGATTTGGAAACTAAAGAGATAAAAATAAGAAAAGAAGCCAAATTGTCTTTATTTGTAGGATATCTGATATTATATACATGAGATAACACAAATTGCACTAGAAAACTAAATTCAATAATTTTAGCAAAGTTGCCAACTTATAAAAAATAAATAGCTTTTCTGTACATGAAAATAAACACACTTAGAAAGTGATCATGGATATACTCCCATTTAAAATAGCACTAAAGTCAATAAGGTAACTTGGAATGGAATAGACAAAAAAATCATTTAATGGTATTAAATATATTAAAATGTGGGGAATGTATATTAATTAATATTTATAAAATATTAATATATAAGAAATTTCCACATGTTCTCTCCATGGACTTTGAGATTATTTTGTATGCTTATTTCTTTCCATTTTTAAATTGTTAAACAAAGTTAAAATGGAACAATTTTTAGATAAATTACATATTTCATTCATCTACCATATGTTATAGTATCTATACCATATATTTAAGTTTTTATGGAGGGTATACAGTAGTAGAAAGCAGCCTATATAGCTTTGTTTTATTTCTTTTACAGTCTGTCCTGACTGTAGTGATAGATTTAGTTCTATGCTCTACAATTTTTAAGGGTATTGATGAACTTCAATGTATTCTGATAAGAATATAAAAGGTGATAAAAATGAAAAGAAAGTTAAGAAGAAAAGGACATGTCAATAAGGAAAAGAGCATTTATAGCAGTAGGTTACTTATCTTGAAGAGTTGAAGGGTTGTCATATAGAAGAGAGATTAAATTTACATTTTTGGCTCTATGTAGTAGAAATAGTAATTATATGACTTCAGGAAGAAATGGTTTTGTTCAGCAAATGACATTCTCACTATATTTTTAATGATCAGCTTTCCATGAAATAGAAGATACTTCTTTTCCCTCACCAAGTCTTTCCCAAATTTACTCATTGATTTCTGTTCTTTAGTTATTTTTATATAAAATCTTTAAAATTTATTAACTTTTCCAGTAAGGCTTGAAGGCCTGGAAGCATGTGTGTATGCTTGAACATGGGTGTTTATGTGACAAAATTTTCTAGGATAGTTTTAAAGGGTGAAATCAAATATTTTTGATTTCATAAAAATATTTTTGATTTCATAGGGCAGTAAATATTTATCAAGAATTATTGTATGTGAGAAGTATAACAAGAAAAGGAAATATTTTATATAATCATGACTTTGACTCTTCCAAAATTAATTGCAGCAAGCAAACTGAAAATCAGATCAGCTCAGAGTACTGTGATGTGTAAATGCTTTACAAAACAAACACAAACACTTACTCTTAGAAATATTATATTTAAAAGCTCCTCAAAATAAAACATACAAGTGAATTTCCTCAATGAACTTGGAGAAGGGCTGATTAGTCAACATTATTCTAATAGAACATAAAATAATATTGGCCTCACTTTTTTATTACACACACCAAATAACCAAGAAAATAATCAAAAGGGAAAATATGAGCCAGACTTAAATAATCCTACTAATATGAAGTTTCTTGATAAAGAAATTTATACAGGCATGACCTTGTCTATCTGAAATCCCCCATCATGGTGGATAAGTATTACTGGTCTACCTCACCACAGACTCATAAACAATAGAGCAATAAATTTTTGGAACTGTGAGTCCCAATAAACCTTTTCCCTTTAGATGTCTGTTTTGTTTGTTTGTTTGTTTTTATAATGAACTATTCTACTAAGTCTTACTCCCATACAACACTTAAAAACTGAGAAGAGGGGAGATTTCATGCCATAGTGGATTGTAAAGTTGTAAAGATTTCAGTTTGAGTTTGGTCTTTGAGATGTCTGAGTTTGAGAACTTACGTGCCCATTTATTTTCCTGCAGGGCACTTTCTTCTTGTGTTAAAAGGGACTAATGATCCTAACTTTTTGAAGGACTGTACTCTAGCCTTCTGGCCAGTGAAACTTGCAATATTTTTAAATGTAGAGCATTAGCATTAGCACTGACTCTGAAAGCTGGCTTCTGGTTTGAAGTCTGGATAGGTCATGTAATAGCCAGGAGATCTAATTAGCTTCTTTGAAGTCAATCTCCTGATCTATAGAATGGAAAAAAATAAAACCTCCTTTTATAGATTGAAGTATTAAATAAGGAATCACAATTGAGGCTCTTTAAAATGAATGGTATGAACTGAAATTTAGCCAGTGTTTGCTGCTATTATTAATCTGATTATGAAATCCACATACAACTTTTCCTTGGGCTTAATAGTAATTTCTTCACTATTTTTCTCTTGCGAAATTCAGGATCCAACCCAGGGCATACCACACTCTTGGAAGAGTTCTACTGCAGAGATATATCCTCAGACTTGATTACATTAGTTCATCTCTTACCTGTGTGTGTGTGTGTGTGTGTGTGTGTGTGTGTGTGTGTAGTCAAATTGCTTTGACTTTCTGTGAGTTGTATCACACTACTTTTCCAACAGATCATCTGCCATTTGGTTTCACTCTTCCAGCAAAGAACACAGAGTGTTGTCAGTGATTTCCACATGAATTTCTTTCATTGAGCTAGTTTCAGCACCCCCATTGCATAGAATAACACACACACATAATTCAACAACAAACAGTAAACTTCCTCCATGAGCTTACCAGAGTCCACAGCACCTAGTCTCTGCCTCTACTTTCTTTTCTGTCCTTAAGTTTTCATTTTTATTTGGGCTCAAACCTTTGGTTTAGAGGCATTCAACCCACTTCCAACCTCAGTGTTCTCAGCATAGCATCCTTTAGGTCTTTGAAGTTTTCTCCCATCAATTAAATATAGTCATTCTAGTGACAATAACTGTCTTCACATAATGCATCTCTCTGTTACATTTTTAAATTATACATTTAAATTCAAATTAAATTTACATGTAAGAATGTAAATTAAAAATTACATTTCAAAGTTTTTTTCTGACTTCAGAACAACCTCACATTTGCAGTTACATGCATTAGAGTGACTATTCTTTGCATTCATTTACACAATTTGAATTTATTTCTCAAGAACGTCAGTGATGCTAACATGGTGGTTACTTTTTTCTTAATTCTTGTGTAAGATATTTTGAATCAATTAATCTCATACTCAAAGTACCCCTCTCTTAGTTTTAGAAAATAAGTGAAAGTTACAATCCCTAGCAAAGAACTCTTGCATTTATTATTGCCCACATGAGTAGTGATTTTGGAAATTAATTAGTTTTGTTTTGAATATTATTATTATTTTAAGATATTTTTTATAAGTGAGAACACTGTAGCTGTCTTCATACACACCAGAATAGGGCATCAGATCCCATTACAGATGGTTGTGAACTACCATGTGGTTGCTGGGAATTGAACTCAGGACCTCTGGAAGAGCAGTCAGTGCTCTAATGGAGCCATCTCTCTAGCTCAACTATTATTACTTTTTTTTTTTTTGATTTTTTTGAGACAGAGTTTCTCTGTGTAGCCTTGGCTGCCCTGGAACTCACTCTGTAGACCAGGCTGGCCTCAAACTCAGAAATCTGCCTTCTTCTGCCTCCCAAGTGCTGGGATTAAAGGCGTGCGACATCACACCTGGCCTATTATTACTTTTTTTTGCACTGAACAGTGGTGGTATTTGGAAGAGAAACAAAGAAATACAAGTAAAAGAGTAGAGACCTAAATCAGAAGATCTATATTTTGTAGATAGATCTTGACTTGATCATGCTCTATGTATATGGATATTAATGAAAGCATGCTCTCCCTGAGCCTGTTGCTCATTATATAAAGCACAGAAAACAGTTCTACATAAAAATGCAAACCCTCTGGAGATGTTGGTGTTCTCCATTCTATTCAATTCCTAATAATACCTGTCATATAATAAATATTATTTTTTATTAAATAGAGCTACCCAAAAGTGTTTGTCTGGATGAAAACTGTTAAGGTTTATGAATGTGTTCTGATCAGGGAATTCTGTAGATTTGTAGAGAATTGTGTGTAGGCTCCTTGAGGACAATCATTTAGCAACATATCCCTAGTGCTTGCACAAGGAGGGTACACCACTGTGTTGACTCATGACTTTTCTCGAGGTCAGTAGACGTGTTTGCCACTGGCTGCCTACATACTTTCTCCTTATAATGCTGTGCCTGCTATGATTGCTATGGGTTAGAAAGATTACTTGTACCTGTGTGTAAAAGTCATGTGCCATGAAAGTAAAACTGAGGCATAACAAGGTATATTATCATTTTAATTATACATATTTAAGTAGTAAAGATATTCAGGGGTCAGAGGCAAATATATACATTCCTTCCCTTTATAAAACCCAATGTATTTATTATTCTTCGAGTTTGATAAATCTATTGTATTGTTGGAAAGGAGATGGATGTGGACAGTTTACATTCAGTTTTTTTACATGAGAATTATACATGTTAATTCATTTGACAAATACATATTTCCCCTTTATATGAATATAGTGAATAGAACATTTTGAGTGTGACACTATGGCCAAAAGTAACCGAAGTGTAAAGATAAGAATCTAAGTCACTAGTGTGTAAAAATAGCAAGTAACATCATTAACAACTGATTTCATTTTATGAATCTAAGACTTTTTTTACTTCATTGTGGTACTTTGTTGCCTAATTCTAAATGAATAATAATAAAATACAGCTTGAAAGAATTGACAAGGAATTATTTAAATGATCCAACAACAGAAGCCCTCCACAGAAATTCCCATTCAATTGCTGTATCAAGCCACTTAGGATGCCTTGCCTGGAAGGCCTCTCTCTGGAACTGTTAGGAAAATTTTTGGTTTTTGCTTGTTTGTTTTTTTGTTGTTTGTTTGTTTGTTTTTTTACCTAAGTATTATTATACATTTTTTTCTGCCATTGCAGTATTCTTTTAATAGTTCAAAATATACAAGAAGTTATGTTTATATTCCTTGATCACGGAATAGAGAATACGATAAATTGGTTCAAGCAAGAATATAAATTCTGCAAAGTGATTAGACATTTGAATTAAAGTGGAAAATATGTGAGAAGTTGTAAGGACCGAGACATTACTGGAAAATCAGGGAAGACAGGACCAAGTCAGAGTCATCACAGAGTTCGTGCCTAAAGCAAATAAAATAACCAATTAAGTTATTAACAAATGAATTATTAATATTAATGAATAATAGCAGCCACGTTGCTATCATAAGAATAGTAACTGTGAGGCGTAAAAGGTTTTAACAGCTGCTTCTGGATCAATCCCCATGAGAACAGCTTCTTCAGTCAGAGAGTCAAGCTATGTGTCGTACTCATAAAGACGGTGGTGCCTGTCTCCAGGACTAACACTTAAATGCCCACACTGTTGCAATTTGTCTGTTGCTCGCACTCAAGTGTTACCATTCTGAAGACACAAATCACAGTTCTCAGCCACCTTCTGTCATATTTACTCACAGTGGCCGTGTTGCCCCATACACATTTTTTACTTTACCTGCATGTTGGCATTTTATCTTCTAGACATTACTGCCTCTTATCCCATCATTGGAAGGGAAGCAACTCATTGAAGAGTTTCTGGTTCCTCTAACATAGCTATCAAAATCTATGGAAGCTCAGCTCTGAAGCTTGAAAAAATTGTCCTGCTCTGTGTGTTTGATGTATCCTTTCTCTATGTTCTCATGAAGCAGGAGAGGAACTAGATAATCTTGTGCAGAAGTTCACCATCACAGTACTCCTAAATTCATTTCATCCCCAGAGCAATAACTCCATCCTTCCATAAAACATTCTGTAAGAAGATCTATATGTGATGTGAGTCACCTTTCCATTAGCAAGTCAGTAGGTTAAAATCTGTGCGTAGTGAAAAGTGCTAAGGGGAATTAGAGCTCCAGGGGCCAATTAACTCCATTCCACCTTAAGAATACCAAGCACGATCTTTATCTTAATAATTCATTTTATCAGCCTATACTTCTGGTCATAGAGGTAATTAAATACAAAATTGTAAATCTGAAAGTTAAAAAAAAAAAAGAAAGAAGATAGACCAAAGTAATAGGGCATAGGTATGCTGATTCACTCTTCAGCATCTGATACAGTTGGAAGCTAAGTTTGTCTGTCAGAGGAAGGAAAGTGTACATTGATACTTTGGAAGAAAGTGTGCATTGTAGGGGCACATTCAATATTGATGCACCCTTGCCACAGCTTTTGATTTAATTGCTTTGTGTTTGACTCACCTTTTAATACAAAATCATAAATACAGTGAGATTTTCTTCACTCTAAGTGAATGGAATATGAGCATTTTAGAACAGGAGAAACATGAGGGATTCCAACGGCATCATGTCTCTCAGCAGCCAGCCTCCTTCATCAGGAAAACAGAATCTGCTTTCAAAGCCAGAGCACATGGAAAAGGACGAGAACAGAACAATTTCTATTTCTGAGTGATAAATGAGGATGAACAAATGTGCGCAAAAATATTTGCCTTCATTGACAACTGCTTCAGCTTGGTAGGGGCTTTCTTCTGTAGTCTAGAAACTAAAAAGTTAAGTTAACCCTATCCTGTGAAATGGTTGATTATCTGATGCAAACCTGTTTGCTGAAACAACTGGAAGCAAAGGAAGACTGCAACTCATGACTGGATTATAGAAAAACTGGAGTACAAAAAAATAATTATTGGGCAACAAATACTCTATAGGACAGGGATTGAAGTAGGCCCATTTTAGCTTTTGGTACACAGTTTGAGAATAAAGCCAGATTTGGAAATTTCTGCTTTTTAAATCCGATTTTTAAAAATTTACAATTTTAAATTTTTTAAAATTTAAAAAGTGTAGAATGAAATTCTTTATTCACAGGCAAAATCTGTACGCATGGTGAGTTAAACAAATAAAAGGTACAAAAAAATAGCTGTCAAAGATATTCAAGGATCATGAGGAAGAATGAAGACCTAGAGAGGAAGACCACATTCATAAAATACAAAGTCGGCACAGCAAGGATGCTTGTGAGACAGATTTACAATGTTACTATATCTAAGAATTTCAAACCTTCTTGGATCACATGTACAAGATCTTAATAAACCTAACTGAATCCTAATGAACACATATTTCCTGATTTTTACTTTTCATAGTTTAATAATCAGAATGGAGTTAGTTTTCAGTGATACTTTGCTATTAGAATAACAGTGTAGCATACAAGTAAGAACATTATCTTTTCTGGAATTCTTTATTATGATACATATCTCTGAATTTAATTGAGTGAGGGGATGGATAACTGGAGATAGATCTGGGAGGAATTAAAAGGAAGAGTAGAGATCAGAACTCCTTGTATGAAATTATATGTTCCATAAAATTCTCAAAAGTGGTAACATATATATTTAAATTAATTTATTTTTTCACTTTACATCCCAATATCTCCTCCCAGCTCCCCTCTTGTAACTTCTCCCCCAACTCCCACCTTTCCTTCTCCACTAAGAAGGGGAACTCTCACCTCTTCCCATCTCTGCATTCATCAGTCACTACTGGACTAGGTATATCCTTTCTCACAGGGGCCAGACAAGGCAGCCCAGTTAGGGGAATGGGATCCTCAGGCAGGCATCAAATTAAGGGACAGTCCCCACTCAAGTTGTTAGGAGATACACATGGAGACCAAGCTCCATATCTTCCACCTACAGTCTCTGGGATCCCTTAAGTGTCCAATTTAGTTGATTATGTTGGTGTTCCTGTGGAGTCCCTATCCTCTTCAAGTCACTCAGTCCTTCCCCTAACTCCTCCACAAGGATCCCTGAACTCCTTCTAATGTCTGTCTGTGTGGCTCTGCATCTGTTTTGGTCAGCTGCTGGGTGAAGCCTTTTAGAGAACAGTTAGTCTAGGCTCCTGCCTGCAAGCAAAACAGAGTATCATTAATAGTGTCAGGGATTGGCTCTTGTCCATGAGATGGATCTCAGTTTGGACCAGTCATTGATTGGTCATTCCCTCCATCTCTGCCCTATGTTTGTCTCTGAATATTTGTAGGCAGGACACATTTTAGGTCAAAGGTTTTGTGGGTGGGTTGCTGTTCCAAAAAGTGGAAAAATATATTAACATATAACATGAAGCTCATTTCTAGCCATCTCTG
>JADRCC010570426.1:4745-15678 GCA_019843855.1 Hylomyscus alleni | reverse complement strand
CTTTTCTCACTAACAGTAGAGATGGCAGAGCTGATATAATGCACACAGTCCTCAGAATGGTAACTAAGAATATTGCACATCCACTGCTGTATTCCAGTGGAATACTTAAAGCACTATTCTAAAAGGAATACGTTACCAGTTATGCATAGTTACCAGTCCATGCTTAATGTGGTTTATTAAAAAGTTCACATTAGCTTAACTGTAAAACCACCTGTTCAGATACACCCTATGGTTGGCTGAAAAAAAAAAAATTTTGGCTTTTAAAGTTTTGTATCAAAGAGGCATGAATCAGTTTAAAAAGGCTCATTTTTGTAAATAAAAATAATATAACACTGACTTGGCATTTGCCCCCATAATCTCACTGCATGAAGTAATATTGGTTTCATGTCCATTACTGGACCTTAGCTTTTTATCATATTTGACAATATCTACCAGGCAGTTACCAATATACATCCACCAGCACGTGGGCTATGTGTAGCAAGAATGTGACTTGCACATATTTTAAAGCAAAGAAACAAACAGGAAGAGATGGGCAACTTTGTCAAGCACCTGTAAGGTTGGGAGTGTTTTGATCAAAATGTGGTTTTAGTTTATCATATCGTTTTTACTCAAAGAAAGTCTCTGTACACTAAATCCTTTGGAAAATATCAACAGACTTTAAAGAAAAGCATAGACTCTTTGTAACTGTCACTCTTACACTCTGAAGAAAAAGAACAGTTCATAACGTTTTCTTCTTCTGGGCCTACAGGTATAGGCAGTCTGGAGAGTACATTGTGGGCACTGAGACATGACTATTGGAAGCTGGTTTACCATCATATTCTTTCTCTGTCCTGGGAAAAATCTAGCAAACTGAAGATCGAGTGTGCCAGGGAAAGCTATACTGACTGGAAATGACAATCCCTAAAAGGTGAGGAAGACACTGAAGTTCTGACTTGGAGAACAGACACTAGGAAGTATGAAGCCTGCTGCTGACTCGTTTGTTAGCACTAGCCATAGGACTGGAAATCACCTTTACAGCATTGTAGATCAGTGGCAGTCGGTGGAATAGCTCTCATCTCCAGATCGGTCTAAAAGCAAGACGTGCGTTTCCGTCTTCAGGTGTCAGTGGAGGAGAGAAACCCTACCATGGACTGTGCAGCATTTATGATGAGATGCACATCAGTCCTCACTAAACCAGTCAAAAGTTCAGCAAAATCTCCCTAATTTCCCAGTCTGTTGCCCAAAGCAAACCATGTCTTGAAGGGCAAGTTCTTTGTCCTTTGCTAAAAGAACATCTGAGTCTCTGAATGGAAATGCTATTTTACAGATACTTAAATACTAATAAGAATCTTGTGTTTTCCATCTCTAACCTGCCTTTTGCTAGGTGACTTTTCAAACTCAAAGAAGACAAGTTTAAAACAGGAAATGTTTTCCTTCCAAGTTCATTCTCATTCAAATATTATTGAGGTCAAATGACTATATGTATACATATATGTATATGTATATATACACATAGATATATGTTTTCTAATGTATCATATATATACATATATGAGTTATAATGCACACATGTATATATATGTTGTGGTACAATTCACGTACCATAAAGTTCCCTCAAGTTATAATTCAATGTTTTTAGAAAAATGTATCAAGAGACTTGCGCAACTCACCCCTGTAATTAATTATAGACCAATTCCTTCACCACAAAAGGAGAACCTCCGGCTTCATTAGCTCTCCCTCCTCATTTCTCCTCAATTTATCTCTGCTCTAGGCAATCATTTAGCTAATTCCTTTCTCTATAGATTTGCTTATTCTGGACTTTTCTTATAAATGGAGTTACACGTCCCCCTTTGTTATCAGTTTTTGTCACTCAGCATAAATGTTCAAAACTCATTTATGTCATAAATCATTGCTTCATCCCCTTTTCTCACGAAGCAATTTTTCATTTAGTAGCTACTCCATATTTTATTTACGCAATCAACAATTCATGTGATGGGTACTTCAGATAATTTTCACATCCTGACTATCACGAAAACCTCTGTTAGGACCTTACAAGTTGGTCTTTTTGGTGCATTTTTTTTCCATAGCTTCCTGGGAGGTGGATTACAGCATCTTACGGTAATTTTTACCCTACTTACATCTTTTGAGAAACTGCTAGAATGATTTCAAAAGACACCATCATTTGGCTTCCCACAGCAAAGTGGAATTCAGAAAAGCATGAAGACACTTTCCAATTTTGTTTCCTTTTAAGATGACAGAACGATAAATTCAAGGTTGGCCAGATGTTGAAATAATCCCATTTACAATGGCTGAAATCTAGAGAATAAGCAGCCTCACTGAGTAAAGTACCAAATAAAATAAATAAATAAATAAATAAATAAATAAATAAATAAATAAATGAATAACAGAGAATATGAACCTAGCGTTGTGTAGTTCATCCATACTAAGAGGATACAAGGAGAACATACTCTTGTAAATGCAGAAAAAAATGAGGAGGAAGAGTAAGTCATGCTTTGAAATAAAAATCTAAGCTATTCTGTGCTGGGCATGTCAAAAATGCAAAAACTTTTAGTCTGGTCAATAGAGCCCAGAGCTGTAGCCAAACCGTCAGGCTGTTGTGGATTCTGAAAAAGGAGTATTTTTCTCCTTTCAATGTCTTTTCAACTTTCATTTAATTTCTATTCATTGAAGAACCCCATGCAATTTCTACTAGAGTTCAAATATAGAAAGGATTTGGCCAGCTTTCAGTAGGGCAAAGGTTTATTTTTTTTTCTCTCTCTCTCTACTTCCCAATACCTCACTTGCACATCTAAGAGCAAAAAGACATTTTACAGAACCATAGAATTTGAGAGAGAAAGACATTTAATAGCTTATAGTCCAAACCCACATTTTAGTATGAAGAGATTGACAGCTTGGGGAGCTGAAGAGTTTTTCAAATGACAATCCGAGTGGCTGTCATTAGGATGATGTTAGAGACAGTAAGAAAGGATCCAGGAGCATTTCTACTGTGCCACTGGGGAGGTACAGGAAGCTGCTGCAGGAGAGAATTTTTTTTCCTAGGTGTGTGGAGCATGACTTTTCAAAAGTCTGGAGATACTAAGAGGTTGAAAGCCATTTGTTTATGGAAATACATATTTGTTTTCTTTGACTAGAGGCAGCCACATAGAAGATCGTACTTCTTGTCACAAATTTCCTATACTGGCATGCAGTTTCTGCCACATCTTAGCTGCACAGGGCAACGAAGAAGGCAACCGGACCTCAATCCCCCTCATTTGTATGATGGGTTTATAAAAGCGCTGACCCCAGAGGTTATTGTGAACATTATATGAATCTGTAAATACGAACTAATTAGAACAGTGCTTGGTACAAAATTAAGTATTTAGCAATGTTTAGCTATTTTAATTACAGATTCATTCTTTCATTAATAATTCATCAGCCACAGGTACCCTTTCAAGTAGTTTGCATTTATCACACAATAAAGTGCTAATTCATATCCTGAAGTAGATGGAGAAAAAATAAGCAGTAATCACAATTACATCAACTGTTTTATGGGTTCTAGGGTCTAAGCACAACAAGAAAGGCTTAAAATTGGGCACATGAAGTTCCAGGGGGGGAGAGACAGGCTTCATTTTTTTCACAGAATGCTAAGTAAAGACCTAATCTGAAGCATTGGAGAGATGACTTTGATGGACAAATATATGCAAGGGTCAAAAGGGAATGAGCAGGGGAGGTCTCAACAGGAAAAGTCCTTGCCTCCAAACCCCACCCTGTATCCTGGAACCCAGATGGAGGGAGGACAAGAAAAACCCCTTTCCACCTTAAAATAAAACAGTCCTCTGACCTCCACATGGATACATACAGTAAGAAAATTAAAGGCTCCAGTTCAATTTAATTTAATCAGTTAGCTTGTGTGTTGGAAGTTGAATCCAGAGTCCCGACTGCTAACTGTGTTAACTACCTTTCCTATCTGTATCACATAACTGAGATGAGAGCATTGAGAAGGAAGAGATGCTTATTTCATTATAGAACTATCAGTCCATGCCACTTGGCCCCTTGCTTTTGAGCCTGTTACAAGGCATCAGATTTTGGTAGGTAGGGACAGATATGTGTTGCCCAACTCCTTACAGCCTTGAAGTGAAACAGGATAAGGGCTTTAGGGTACCGACTGTTCTCAGCTTCTCTGAGGAGCTCACAACAACCACTTAGCTATTTTCGATGGCACCTCACCTCACCCAGGTTCCACCACCTCCTAGAGGTCCCTCTGGTTTGCTGAGAGGTACTTAAGAAGATAAGCTTATGCTGATGTGTTCTAGCACTACGCTGCAAGAACTGGACTTCAATCTGCGTTTGATGACTAAGATTTAAGCTGGCAAATATGTTGGTATGAAAGGCTTTTTTTGCCTGTCTCACTTCAAAGGTAGACATACACTTATAAAAATAACACTGTCACCCCTGAGCGGTGCATAAAAACAGCATACATAAAATACGGAGACCAATGATTTGGAAAGTGAACATGAAGCAAAACCATATTTCATCACAATAATGCCCTCACTGGTTTTTGCATTAATGCTACCTCTCTGCTCATTTGTTTTTTACTTTTAATACAGTTTTATAATCGAGCTCCATATCTTATTGTCATAAAGGTAAGTTTTATGCTAATTGTGTTTAATTAAAATTTTAATTTTTCAATTGATCATTTTGATTATTTTCCTCCATATATATATATATATATATATATATATATACTTTCCCTTTAAGAACAATAAAATATAGTATTATTATTTTGCTTTGAGGAGTGTCAGCACTAGTATGTCATAATTCTTTGCTCTTCAATAAAGACTTCATGTGAGAATAATAGATCCTAAAGTAAAAACCTTATTTAAGAATGACACATGTAATTTTTCTTGTTTATGTTTGCAAAACAACTCTGACAGCAGCTTAACTTTATCATTAAAAAGTTTTGATTCATATCGAAAATAATCTTTACTCCAGATACAAACTACCAAAGGTCAGTGAGTACTTCTGAAAAACTGCTCATGCCTTGCATAATAACCAGCTTTCTTTTCTTCATACTCTACTCTAAGCATAGTCTCAGGCATCATTAAAGTCAGCTTTCCAGTGACAAGGTTAGCACCAATCAAAAGCAACTATTAAAAGAGGTTTCTAAAGATGCCAATTTGACACCTTCTGTTTCTGATTTCTTCCCCCCTCCCGGAACTCATTTGAAAGACTTATTTAATATTTTTATTTACATGAATGAGAGTGTGCCCGCATGAGTTTATGAGTACTGCATGGGTGCAGATGCTGGCAGAGTTCAGAGGGCTTCAGATGATCTGGAATTGGAGTTATAGGTAGTTGTGAGCTTCCAGATGTGGGTCTTTGGAACCAAACCCACATCATTTGCGATAACACTAAGTGTTCTGGAAGGTTAAATATTGGCATGCTCCCAACCTCATTGAGGGTATGGAGCCACCCACCATCTCAAAAACATTAACCCAGAATTGCTTCTACCTAAAGGAAATGCAAGATCAAACAGTGGAGCAGAGACGGTAGCAAAGGCCATTCAGAGACAACCGCCTCCCCTCAACACACACACCTAGGGATCCATCACATCTGCAGACACCAAACCCAGACACTATTGCTGATACCAAGAAGTGCTTACTGACAGGAGTCTGATAGAGCTGTCTCCTGAGAGGCTCTGCCAGAACCTGGCAAATACAGAAGCAGATGCTCCCAGCCAACCATCAGACTGAGCACGGGGACCCCAATGGGAGAGCTAGGTGAAGGACTGAGGAGCTGAAGGGGTTTACAACCCCATAGGAAGAACAACATCAACCAACCGGATCCCCCAGAGCTCCCACCTCTAAACCACCAACCAAAGAGTACACATGGAGGGACTCATGGCTCCAGCCGCATATGTAGCAGAGGATGACCTTATCCGGCATCGATGGGAGCCGAGCCCTTGGTCCTGTGGAGGCTCGACGACCCAGGGTAGGGGGATACTAGGGTGGTGAGGCAGGAGTGGGTAGGTGGATAGAGGAGCAGGGGGCGGGGTGGGATAGGGAGTTTGCAGAGGGGAAACTTGGAAGGGGGCCAACATTTGAAATGTAAATAAATAAAAAAGGACATCTATGCAGCTCCTCCCTTCAACTTTTAATCACACATGTAATTGTGAATTTAGCAACATAGAGGGGAGCAGTAAAATAACTGCATGGTTGATTTAACCCGAGCGTTTGCCACTGAAGGAGTGAAATGCCACTGACAGATTTCTCCCTGGTGGGCAGTGCAGTATTTCTGGACACGGAGACACAAGGTTGGTATTATCTAAAGCAAAGACGTGGAAACATTTCTTTGGCTTCAATAAAGGATTAGATATGACCAAGATGACTCATCTCTCTACCTAGAATTTGTCAAGACGCGGCAATTCCAGGAAACCACGAAGGAATGCTGTTAGAGAAGATCTACAACTCTCTCTAGCTGGAAAGACAGAAGGGAAGAGGAGAGAGAGGTCTGGGTCAAGGGCAGTGCTAGTATAGAGGAAGCCTGTGGTAATGTATGCAGATAGAAAGCAGGAGAATGTGAAAATCCTAGGACTAGGCAGGACAAAAGCCAGGGAGCCCAGGTAGGGCAGTCACGAATAGATGACTGTCAAATTGTAAAACATTCGTAAAAGCCTTGAAAAAAGCACCCAACAATGAATGTCTGACATCTACTTAAGCAAGTGGTCAATTCAAAGCCTTTAAAGATTTATCTCCTGTGCTGGTTTTAATAATGGCCGCCAACATGCATACAGCAGAGGACTGCAGGGTCTGTGTTCATTCAGAGAAGATGCACCTAACCCTCAAAAGACTGGAGGCCTCAGGGAGTTTAGAGGTCAGGTGGGGTGGGGGATGGGAGCATCCACGTGGGGAGTGGGGACAGGGTGGGTGGGGAGGAGGTGTGGGATGTGGAGCAGTCGGAGGGTGAATGGGGGTGGGTGGCGGGCAATGGAATATGGAGTATAAAAAATAAATTAATTAAAAAACCTAAGGCCACAATAAAGCCTATAATATGTGGGAAAAGCAAAAAATAAAACAAAATAATGATGATGATGATGATGATGATGATGATGATGATAATAATGACTGTCACAGTCTCATATATTTGAATGACTAGTCATTAGAGGGTGGTACTACTTGAGCATAATTAGGAGGTGTGGCCTTGTTAGAGAGGTGTGTCGTTGGGGGGTGGGCTTTGAAGTTTCAAAAGCTCAAGTGAGGCCGACTGTCCCTTTCTCTTCTTCTGAGGCCTGCAGATCCAGATGTAAGACTCAGTGCCTCTTCCAGCACCACGTCTCCCTGTGTATGGCCATTCTCTCTACCATATTGATAATGAACTAAATAAACTCCAGAAACAGTAAGCAAGCATCAATGAAATACTTTCCTTTATAAGAGTTGCCTTGGTCATGGTGTCTCTTTATAGCAATGGAACATTGACTAAGGCATTTCCTTTCTAGATGGAACCTTTCCTGCTGCAGACTATTTTGAAACAAATTCTAGACACCATATGATTCCACCTACGCTATCCTTTGCATCATTATCAATACTATGAAGGGGTTCTTCTAATCACCTACAATATCATGCTGATACCTGAATGTTTAAAAGACACATTAAAATTAATTTATATAGAATTGTAAGCAAACTAAAATCTATAAATTAGTACGACACAGAAGACTCCTATGATCCTAATATTGAATATGATTTTTAATTGAATTTTGATGCTCATAGATATAGATCCAGATGTTTTCTAAAACTAGAGAAATATTTTTTCTTTCTTTTTCTCCTAAATTATGTTTTTTATTTTTGTGACAAAATAATTTTGTATTTGGTAGAAAGCTTATTGGTTTACTAAATTGGTCTGGGATGTAATATAGATAAATAAAATTGGCCTGATACTAAAATTTAAAGTCAATTGTCCTCTTTAAAATATAACTCAGGTCCCAGATATGCTATGAAAAAAGAAATTAACAGAAAATGTGAAGATGGCTAGTATATAGTATACGACAAAGAGCCAATAATTGTGTGTCTTCTCTTCACTAACCTTTTAACATATGCTTTACTATAGGTTTATTTCATTGTTACATTTGCACCTTTTTGAAGTTTTACTCATTACTCTCTCTATATATGTTATACATTATTTGATAATAAATTAAATAAAGGAATTCTAAACAATGTAAATATTTTAAATTATTTTGATTATCTAATTTTTATAAGGACAAAATTGAGACATAAAAAATTTGTGTACCAGACCCTTTCTCTTTAGCTTTGCTAATGCCCTGACTGTGTACAGTCACATCTTAAAATACAGAAAAAATTGGCTGCTGATTCAAATCGTGTAATTTTCTTTTCTAGGTAATAATCAGATATTACATTTTAAAGGTAGTAGCTATTTTGCTTGTGGCCTTGATAATGAAGTATATTTAATATTCTCATTGTTTGCTCAAGAATGAGTCATGGATCATTCTCACAGTGTAAGTTATCTATGTAAAGTACGGAATGTGATTTTATTTTACCGATTCTATTCGGGAGCTTGTGATATTGAGCAAACTTATACCCCAGTAAATGATGATAAGAAAGAAAGAAAGGAACATGAATGAGGTCTCATTATTTTCCCATTACCCTCTTATTCATTTGGATATTAATGCATGCTACTATGTGCTTTGTAGAAGTCCAGGAAAACATTACTGAAATCTCAATTTTTAAACCTCAAAATCCAGGATGTGTAAAATAATGGACTTGGTCTGATAAATGGATTTTTCAAGAACAGCGGATGCACAGCAAACAGATATATGTAACACTGTAAGTAGTCCGTAAGGGCTTATTGTTATTTTTTGTGTACAAAATGATAAGCCTCATAGTGATAAATGAGGTGGACATCCCAGGCAGGGGACTTGGGAAAGTACGGTAGACAAATCATGAGGACCATGCTCTGACTGGCTCTCTGGGTCAGAGTCTACTTGTCATATTCATGCTTCTGACTTTCTTGCAGTACTTAGAAATTTAATCCATTACACTGTGAGGTGTTTTTTTTAACCTATTTTTAAATTTTTGTTTGTGCATCTTAGTGCATCTCTATTATGCTGAACATTTGGGGGTCAGAAGATGAATTATGGGAATCAGTTTTCTCCTTCTATCACGTGGGTTCTGGAGGATCAATTTCAGGTCACCTGGCTTTGCAGCAAGCACTTTGACTTGCTGAGCCATCTTACTGGCCCTTCATTTAATTTGTTTACTTCCTTTATTAATTAAATTTTCTTGCTAGGGATAAAACCCAGGATTGATTGCTAGGCAAGCACACCAATGCTGATATATTTCCCAAGGGTATAGGTCCATGTAAGAGAAAGAATGAGTGAATAACTTTCCATAGTATGTACTTTCTGACAAAAACATAAAAGTCTTAATTTACAATTTTCTTCAGTTCATATTTTTGCTTATAATTCAATTCACCTATCAGAACTTGTACTGGCTGGTTTTGTAAGTCAACTTGACACAGGCTGGAGTTATCACAGAAGGGAGCTTCAGTTGGGGAAGAGCCTCCATGAGATGCAGCTGTGGGGCATTTTCTCAATTAGTGATCAAGGGGGTAGGGCCCCTTGTGGGTGGTGCCATCTCTGGGCTGGAAGTCTTGGGTTCTATAAGACAGCAGACTGAGCAAGTCAGGAGAAGCAAGCCAGCAAGGAACATCTCTCCATGGTCTCTGCATCAACTCTTGCTTCCTGACCTGCTTGAGTTCCAGTCCTGACTTCCTCTGGTGATCAACAGCCATGTGGATGTAAGCTAAATAAACCCTTTCCTCCCCAACTTGCTTCTTGGTCATTATGTTTGTGCAGGAATAGAAACCCTGACTAAGTCAGAACTTAATTCTTATCAATATGCCAATATACAGCTTAGCTATTAAATTTCAGAACACGTAAAAAGTTACATAGGTTTTATATTTACATTCTGTTATGAAAATTTATGTACTATTGACAATCTTGTTAATGTGTTTTTCAGAAAATCTTTGTTAAATGAAATATTATAATAGGAAATATGTGAGTACATTTACTTCTGTTTACATTTAAATATAAACAAATCTCTTAGTAACAAATTATTACCAATTATTTTAAGATGTCTTTTCTTTTATTCTCCTATAGCTGAGGGCTGAACCCAGAAACTTGAGGTTGCTAGATAAGTGCTCTACCACTAAATTAAATCCCTAAAGCTATTTTACAGTTTCTTAAATTAACACTATTGTGACTTTGCTGCAATTTTAAAATAAACTTAAGTCATTATTTTGCTTCTTTAACCTACTTTCACAGAAAGAATTAAAAAGCCACATGAATAAAGACTATACATAGTTATATTAGATATGATAGTTCCCAAATAAGCCTTGAAATCATGTTAGAATTCATGTTTATTCTCTCTGACCTTAGATCTCACTGGAATATTTTAGACACTGTGAAACTCAATGTATATACATATTTGTGCATATATACTGTGTCTGTGCATTATCCAGCAAAGGTTGTTCAGGGTGCTCTGGAAAAAAAATGTCTTTACCAAGTGGACCTCAGAGCAGTTTCATAAACAAACACTTTTCCCTAAAAGGCTAGAAGTGTTATGTCCATTGAAATTCTGTCATTGAAAGAAACTGAAAACCTGGCATAAATTGGGACTGCATTTTTCTTATTTTTCTCTTTTTAGTAGAACTGAAAATAATGGCGCACACACACACACACACACACACACACACACACACACACACCTGCGTGTATAGGGGGAAAGATTGTGATGTTGAAAATGATGTTAGTATTTCTCCAAAGAAAACTACTTTCTTTCTAACTCACAGATACTAATAAGCATAGAGAAAAGTACAGTCCAGAGTCCCAATAGAGAGCGTCCTCCCTGGACCACAGAGCTGGTCTACTGCTCTGTTCTAC